>BSXT01001505.1:0-60904 GCA_030267785.1 Phytophthora fragariaefolia
ACGAGCGCCCGATCCCAGGGATCAAAGTTCGCTTGAACTCGACAGCAGTGGCTTGGTCGCTGGATCCATCCATTGATGAGATTAAGCTGTCGGAAGAAGGTAAGTCAAAAAGTGCTCGTGCGTTACATTGCAGCAAAAGTCTAACTATCATCGTCGACTGTGATACACTCAGTGCCAATGTGGCTATTGCTGACGCTGGGGATCTGTTTACCAGTGGGAACAAATCTCGTCGTCAACTACGCACTCCCGAGGTTTTGCCAGGTGCGGGTGATCGCCCACGACACGCGCGACTTCCTGCTTAGCCTTTTCCAATCCATGGCTCTCGCAACATTCTTAACGCAATTTACGAAAAACATCACGGGTCGTTTCCGCCCGAGCTTCTACGACATGTGCAAGTGGAACCACGATGTGGTTTGGGATGGAGTGACCAACTTGTGTACGGACGCCGCTGGCGAGAAGGAAGGGCGGAAGAGCTTCCCTTCAGGCCACGCTTCCTTTGCGTGGGCGACCATGCTCGTTCTGACTGTACGTAGCTGCTGTCAATTTTGCGCGAAAACGAGGAATTTCCTGACATCTTAACAATTGTGGCTACCAGCTCTATCTGCTTGGCCGATCGCGCCTTAACTGCGAGAACCGAAGCAATTCTACGCTGCGCGGAGGCAAGAAGTCTCTGATGCTGTTCCTCTGCTGCGCACCAGTTCTAGTCGCTGCATGGATTTCCATCACGCGTTGCATCGACAACTGGCACCACTACAGCGATATATTGGCTGGTAGTGTCATCGGTGTCGCATCGGCTCTTTTCGCGTTCAACTACAACTACGGTTCGGTTTTCAGTTGGGACTCAGCGGGCTTACCACTTGAGGAAATCCACGAGCGTCGCATGGTAAGAGAGCAAGGAGTTGAAAATGCTGGTGCGACCACTACTAACAATGTTGCAACGTGCTTTCGATGCAGAAACTAAGGGAAAGCGACACGCTTGCCAGAATGCAACGCCAGCACTCGTCAAACGCTCTCTGCAACTTTGGTGAGCAGTTAAAACACTTAAATGGACAAAGCGACTGCATTATCGACCTCAGTAACCGTAGCAGAGGGTCGTTACCGTAACAAGGGTTTGTTTAAAATGAATCTCGCATCTGTATCACAATTGTACCTCTGCAATCCCACGTTCTCAAGTGTCTTCCTCTTTACGCTCCTTTAGTATGCAGACAGCTTCTTGCAAACAATGCACACAAAGCACCGTAGAGTTAAGACGCTGATTACGTCCATCATTTGGCGTAAAGCACAGTCTGCACGCCGGTAAGTTCGACGTTACAGGAAGGCTGGCTGCTAAAACCTCGCGCCATAACGTCGGGTTCTTCCTGCGTACATCAGCACGATTGTCCGTATGGGTTTGCTCCATATACGCAGCAAGCTTCTTCTGCACTACAGTCACTGTTTCATTGCTATACCGTCGTCGAGATGCAGCTGCTGTGAAGGCGTCGGAGTGACCCCGTTCAAAAATTCCTGTTGTGTTGCTGGTCGACGACTCAACTTCCATTGGTGACACCAGCGCATTGTTTGCTGTCTCGAGGGTAAGATCCGTAATGTTGTTGCTGTTTTCAGAGCCCTCAACTGACTCCGAATCGTCGATGTCAATCACCTCTTTCGGGGGATGTGTATCACTATATGCCGTGACTTGTTCATCGATCTCGCTACCTGACTTGTTAGTATGTCGGCCATCGCGGACCTCTTCCAATGCATGTACACGATAACTCTCTTCAGCATTCACCATTTTATCTTTGCCACTATCTCCAGGTGATGTCGTTCGTTCAGTGCCTTTAGCTACCTCGTCAACATCAACCCCCTTTGAAGTAGACCAAGTGCTGATAGTAGATTGGTTCATAACCTCATCTCCATCATCGCCCTTCGCCGAATTCGTCGTAGCTACATCCTCGACGACGATAGAGGTCATTTCGATATCCACCGTATTGGCGCTTTTAGTGTCGTCACTCACACCTGACATTTCAATTATTTCAGGTGTGTCTTTCTCCGATATCGGGTCAACGGGGTAAATATCCCTGTGCTGCTTACACTCCGTTTGAATTCTCGAACCGCTCTCAAAAGTTGGAGCGGCCACATTGAAGGAGGCAGAATTATCTTTTCGGCTGCACGTCAGGTTAGAAATCTTCAACAGGTCGCCCTCTGGAATAGCATTGCCCTGAGCGCGCAGCACAATACGCTTCTGCACTGCAACTGGAGCTGGTGTGGAAAGGTGCACCACTGCATTCCAACGAATATCTACGATGAAAAGATGAGGCAACTTGGGAATCGTTACCGTGTCCATGTTGTTGTGGGCTAGTCTAAGCTCTTTGAGCTGTTGTAGGCCGTCAACACCTTTAGGAAACTTGAACAAAGCATTTTCTGAAATATCGAGAACTTGCAGATTTTTAAGCCGATTCAAGTCCATGGCAACCTCTGTTAGTTCATTTCCACTTAAATCCAACGATACCAACTCATTCTTGAGCAAAATAGCGTTCGGAACCAATTCTAGCCGTAGACCACGCAAACTCAGAGATGTAGTTTTCATTTCACCCGCTAGAGATACCCCCTTACTCTCCAATTGATCATCACCATAGGTGTTGCATGCCAACACCAACTCCCTTTTCTCCATTTCAGTGGCAATCGTTTCTGATCTTTTGTCCATTCGCTTTCCAAACAAAATTTCTAGACCAATAGCAAGACGCCAAGTCTCCAAGAGTAATGGATCCCCCCGCATTTCACTTTCAAGGAGAGCAGAAACTGCCTTCATGTTTCGAAGCCGTAGTTCCACTGCAACCAAAGCTTGCAGAATCTGGGGATGTCGCGTCTTCGCCCTGTCAAGACATTTTCTTAAGCTTGCTCGAGCGGCGAGTAACTCCCATTCGTGTAAAGCAATGCCTACATATAACATTGATGTCAAAGTGGAGCATAATTCATTGGTAAGTACTTCGAGAAACGCTACAATAATAATATGCACCTCGTCCGCGTACCTGAAAACGCAAGTGAGAAATCTGAGGATAGCGCTAGTGATTCAGCGAAAGATGCAAACAATGTTGTCTTATCCGGGTCGGCTACTGCAGCAAGACATAGCCGGAAGATTTCGAGATTGACATCATATGTAAGTAAACGACTTCGCTCCGGGTAAAGGCAATCACATACGGCGTCTTCGACAGCATTTCTCTCCATGTCATACTTAATACGTTTGGTCACTTGGCGGAACATTTCAGTCTCCACACTCATTTCGTGCATGTATTTTCGTAAAAGCTTGGTCAGTCGAGCTTGGTTCTCCCTCCATGATAGGCTGTCGATATCTTCAAGCTGAAACAAATCCACTTCAAAAATGAACCGCTGGACCCATGCGAGCTGCTGAGCTTCGAAGGGTAAGGAACCGAAGTAAGAAGAGCTCAGAATCATGTGCAGTCCTTCAATAGCAGCGGATGGTTCCAGCAAAACGCCCATTAAGAGACAAATATCCAGCGCCACAAAAATGTCGCCAGTTCGATTTGTGTCCTCGTCCAAGAGTTGCTGTTGGTCACGGTATAGCTGGGCAAGCTGGCCCATCCATGCTGATAATAATGCGTCCAACAGCGAATTTAGGGCACGAGCTTTTGACAAGTTACTAGTGTCGTGCATAATATCTTGAATAAATGTTTCTACCTTTTCGATGTCAACATTCAAGATACTCGCCAAACGCTGCATGACGTCAGGAAATACTTTGTCCAGAGCATTTACAAGTGCGGGATACTGGCGGCAAGCAAACAAGTAATGATGTAGTGCTTCCGGAAAAATCGCCTGAGAACTCTGGTTCATCATTGCAAGCATCAATTCATGCGCCCCTTGCTCACCACTCGGTCTTAACATCATGATCTTCGCCGCAGTAAGCGAGGCAGCAGGAAATTGCTGAATCACAGGCAAGTTGCTCTTGAGAAATGTTGTCAGGGCATTATTTCTTTTGCTTGCTGTCTCCTCTTGAAAGAAGATTAAAAGCATCCAGTTGGTTAATATAACATCACTGACTTCTTGAGCTCCACAACATTTCTTAGCATATGTTTGAAACGCAAGTTTATACGCAATCAATATTTGTTCGAAATCTTCTTCTTCGACTCGGCTAAAACAACTCTTCAGGGATTCGATGGTGTAAGCCATCGCTTTGATTGGAATAGTTTCGTAACTGCTTGCGGCTACCCAATGCTCAACCATTTTGTGTAATTCGTTGAAAACCAAGGCATGGGCAAATACCAAGCTGATTAGCATCATTTCATCGCCGCGAAGTTGGTCACGGACTAATTTACACCATCCTAATTCCACGGTCACATTACCAATATCCAATAGTGCCGATAGTAGCTCAATAACGCGCTTTGTTGCACCAGCATACCACAACTTAATACACAGATGGAAGCATATCGCCGTCAGCAAAATTGACAACTCCTTCGGACTTTGTTTGGCGGAGACTTGAGATTCACCATCGCTTGAATTTACCCGAGCAAGATGTTCTAGTAGCCTCCAGTAGATCCCTTCAGCCATGCTGACCGAGTCGAAATCGTATGTTGAAATGTAACGAAGCCACAACGCGTGCGAACTCGGAAGAAATTGGACGGCTTGTTCTACCATATCAATTTCCGTCTGTTTGGAAGTAATATGCCCGCATAGATGCAAATATAGTAGCCACAGCGCTTCGCAATATGCATTGGCTTCGACTTCTAAAGCTCGGGAAAGTGTATGCAAGCATCGCTTCAGATTTGATTCCTCAATATTGAGCTTGCGAGAGATCCCACTGCGGTTTCCCATGTGAAGTCCTTTACATAGAAAAACAAGCTGGTGCTGCACTAGGGCATCATCAGAAAGGTTTGTAGCTTCGTCACTACAAGCAGCACGACATCATTACAATCGTAATACTTATAAGCAAAACATTATTAATACTTCTACAATAGAAGTACGTACCTGAGCCCAACATCAAGCTCCAACTGGTAGATAGCCAAAAAGAGCCACGCATCGGTGTCGGTTGGATCCTCCTCCACCTTTGTTCGCAGTGAATTGCCGTACAGATTTCTGGATTCGACATCGCTAAAGTAACGAACATTCGCAGATGTAGATAACTCATCTGATATATCAAGTGCTATGAAATCGCCGTTGGCCTCTTGATCTTCAGCGCCTTCACGCTGAATACATTGTATCATAGGTAGGTCCGGTTCAGTTACAGTGGTCTTTGGCGTCTCTTCAGTGTTTAAACCGGCAGCTTTATCATCCATCTAGATTTAAATTAACCTCAAAATCAGTGGGGGGCGATCAGGCACAAAACATGGTACTTACTGGTAATAAATCCCGCGAAGTGGTGATCAGAGGCCACTTGGCCATGATGCGGCTGCGAAATTCAGCAAAAGAAGATAGCAAATGGCCCACTTCATCCACTTGTTGCACTTTTGCTTTATCGCTATCATCAGTGCAATCTTTGCTCGTAGCGGCTTCATAGTCCTTTTGATGGTAATTTGAACAATTCTTATCATTGCAGACACCGTTCAGTTCATATTGGCACAAAATTCTGTATTCATAACGTCAATGTTTTGTTTCCCAATGTTAAAAATGAGTTTGATTCAACCACCCGCTGGTACGTACTTCATTGGATCGATCTTCTTCGTAACAGCGGAGCCAACTTCCCTCAGTTGCATTACCACAGAATCACTTGAGACACAGAATG
Organism: Phytophthora fragariaefolia; assembly: GCA_030267785.1. Taxonomy (NCBI): domain Eukaryota; phylum Oomycota; class Peronosporomycetes; order Peronosporales; family Peronosporaceae; genus Phytophthora; species Phytophthora fragariaefolia. Next base: position 5,714 of record BSXT01001505.1, read on the forward strand.
GCTTGGTATACTTCGGCAAAAACGCATTCTCGCGCGAACCCCCGTAGCGGTTGAGTTCGTGCTGTCTTGGAGATAAACTACTATATGGCTCACTTTTTTTGGCAAAGTCACGAAGCCAAATCTCCTTTTTGTCCAAAACACTGGCAACTTGTCCGTAGGATTGGTAAGGGAACGGCGTTTTGTAGCTCATCGATGTTCCCTCCGCGTCAACGCCAATGCAGGCGGATAAAATGGTTGAGAGCGCGGAGGAGTTAGGTGTAGTGACATGTTCACCAAGAAGGCTCGCAACAAAATGTTTGTACCGCCGCTTGTGAACTACCGCTGCACCATTAGCGCTTTTTTTCTCCGCCAATAGTAAATCGAACATATCGTATACAACCTGCTTTTCGACGTCGATAAGCGCCTGTATTCGATCTACTTCCAAGAACAGCATAATACATTCGGGTTAAGTGTTGCAAGATTACTAGAGCATAGACCACTCACTCGATGTTGAAAGCTTACCCGAGTCAGAAGATATAAAGGTCGGTACCTTCAAAAATTGGCGTCCTGGCTGCCAACGAATCCCTTGCTGTTGTGCTATTGATGACGATCGATTCACAGCTTGCTCCCTCCCAGCAAAATTAGTGTGCGCTAATAGGTTTTCCAAAAGCGAGTCCTCAATAACTTCATTCAGTTGCTTGCCAGTATAATTGCTGAACACTTGCTTCAGCTGTTCTCGTGAGATTTCCTTTTGAGAACACATGATATATTTCCATAAAATCATTAGACAATCGCAAGCATGACCAGTGTTTTTCAACGGTTCTGCGATTACCGTTCCAGTCTGCACGAAGTGACGAGCTGCAATACGAAAGCAGGTAGCTAGAACCAATTCTGGGGTCTCTACATCTAGATCCGTCGCACGAGCAACTACAACATATCATGCAGCAAAGCCACTTGTCAGAACACATCCTAAATAAACCAGCGAGATTTCACAATCAGCGATCCTCACAAGGATGCATTCCAGCAGCAGCAGTCACTGGTGCAGGCTGCTGTGCGTTTGCCCCCATATCAGTTTTCTTGCTAGGTTGATTTTCACCTGCCACTCCCTCTCGCTTCCGCTTAGTCGCTTGAGCTTTTTGTGCGTTTTTCGCCAGCAGTTGCTTCAGGTTCCTAGCCAGCACAGTCGCTGCCTGCTGCTGCTTCTGTACGTCAATGAAAACTCGCTGTTATCTCTTAACAGCCACGAGGGTGCGAGAGGTATCTAGTCGACGGACCTCTTGAGCCGCCTGCGCTCGGGCCTGAAGCTCCTTCAGCTCCTTCTTCCGAGCCTGAGCCGCTGCAGCTTTCAGCTCATCGTCTCGGCTCGTTGTGTCGCCAGCTGTGGGCGCCCCCATCTCCGTCGCGTTCGCTGCGTTTTGCTCGCCCTCCGCCTGCTTGGCACGTTGGAGCTCGAGCAGCTTCAGCAGCTTCTCCTGGCGCGCCAACGCCTGCTGCCGCTTCGCGATCCACTGCTGACGCTCCTCCTTTAGCTCGCGGATACGCTCCGCCGTCCTCTGCACCGCGTCGACGGCTGCTGATCCCTCAGCGGAGGCCGCCGCGGCGCTCGCTTCCCTCCCCACCTCCATCCTCGTTCGCAATTGCGGAATCCGGCAAATGGTGTGGCGGACACGAAGCGGAGTGATGGTCCTGTAATTTTAGCCAATCCGCGATCGCAACCCTTCGCCAAGATCGCTCAAGGTCGAGCACTTCCAGGATACAATTCGCCCATCGAGAGCATGTCGGGCGTGCAGGTCGTGGTAGGCGGCAACCCGCGCAAGGGCGCGATGGACGTGGATGAGCGGGACCAGTGCATCCGCGGTGGGTTGGACCGCGATGGGTGCGGGGACGACGTACACGGCTGATGCTGAGTTCGATGCGCAGATATCGTGAGCTGGTTTCAGCGGAAAGCGGATCTCGAGCCTGCAGTGGAGAAAAACGCTGGTAAGGGGAAGCTGGTAGTGCGTTGATTACGATTTGACACGGGTGTGAAGTTACTTAACCGTGGATTGCACGGGGGGTAGATATCGAGGCTTTGGAGAAGACGCTGGGGATGGAGATCCCTGAGGTTGATTCCTTGACTGGCTGGGGGACGTGCAAACGTGCGAGTGGTCAGGCTGTAACCACTAGCGACTTTACTATGGCAGGAACTGCGCAGTTTGCTATTGACGCAAAGTGGCGGGATATGGTTCGACGACTACAAGGTTGGATTTGAAGATGGCACCTCTCGGAAGTAAATAAACGTGTTCTGACATGTGCTGTTCTATCCACAGTCCCTGTCAGCGGATGTACGTATCGTGACGTATATGCGGTATACGATGACACTAACAGTTCGCTCGGACGTCCATGTTTGTAATGCTAGGATATCATCAACAAAGCAGAAACGCTTGGGTCTGTAAAGGGATGGAACTCGTCGTTTATCCCGTTCGCCGCAAATGTCGATGGCGGGGCACTCATTACGGATACATCTTCCAGAAATGCCGTCTTGGAGTTTAATGAAGACGGCAAGGGAGACCGACCACTTGCACCAACACTGCTGGAGTATCTCGAGAAGTACCGAAACCGTCTTTTGTCTGGCAAGTTCGACTTCGTGGAAGACGTGGGGCTCGTGGAACGCTCACGCAAGTAATATGCAACTGAATCCAGCACAATGTCATCAAGACTGTGGTGCACCGCTAGATTTAGCAAGAAACAGGCAAACAAAAGCATTAATCAGATTGCAATCGCACAGATTAATCCAGACCAAACAAAGTTGGCGATACTTACACGTCGGTTCTACATTAACTGTGAAATGCTTATGATATGGTATTCATGCATTTCATGTCGTTTTCAGATCTTTTTTCTCCCGTCAATCAGCTTCTAGGCTATGTTCTATCTCAGCATCTGTGTCTTTGAACACATCGACGCAAAAAATCCTCATACGAATAATGTTCCGCTTAGGCTTGCAATAGAGATGCTTCGGCGCTCCCCGCAACAGTTTTGTATCGAGAAACGAAACTTCGCGCTGTTCGACTCGGTTTGGCGCGCAAAAGTGCATCGACCGTAAGATACTAGTTCGTCGCCTAGATACCCATGTTACTTTTCAACCACAGGAAAACAATGATGAACGACAACTACTGTCCAAGCATCACCAACAAAACTCGGGCTTCAACTTGAAGGCTTCAAGTCCAAAGAATGAGTTCTTGGTGAGTTCTAGGTACTCATTCTTGGGACTTGGAGCCCGAGTTTTGGTAGTGGTGTTTGCCCAGTAACAAGTCGTTCATCATTGTTTTCATCAGTTCACGGAATCTCCTGCAGCCACTATCACATCCACTCAATTATGTCACTTTCTCCACATATTGAGTTTTATCTTTGCTCGCCTTGGCACTGCAATCATATGCTATACCCCAGTCGACAAATACACAGTGCGTCAAGGAGTACTCACCAATAGCGGTGTTGCTGTCTGTTAGGTGATACAACAACGTTCGTCTCTGCAGATGCTCTCTCGTTGAGGATCTTCGGAAAGTAGGTGCAATAATAACCAGGAATCCGCGTTGTGTGAAAACTCTCTATAATAATGGCCCCAGCACGATATTAGTCGTTCGCATAAATCAGATGGGTGGAGTAAGCTCACGGCTAAGGACTTGGCTGACCATAGCGATAATAGAGAGTTTTCGCAACGAGGACCCCAGTCCCAGTCCGAAGCAACGTGCCCATAAAATGCACGGATTTCGATCGTTAGGGATCTCGTCCAAGAACTCGTTGTCAGACTCTCCCTTGCGCGCCGCCCCAACCAGGACGCTGTCCGGGAGGCAAGGACCTCTAGATATTTATGTAATCAGACGAAGCTTTAACGTGTTGTCAACCCTCTTGATATCTATCATTTCCTCTTAGCTCGCCGATTACGACCATGGCGGTGCTTGGATCCGAGTTTGCGTAGTTTGGCTAGCTTGAGCATTTTATCAAGGCGATCCTGCTCCATTTGGGCAAGTTGAAGTCGTAGCTCCCGCTCAGCTTCGCGCTCTTCCTTCTTCTCTAACCACATCTTTCTCTTCTCCCTTTCGGCCTCGATATAAACACGCATCAAATCAATGACATTGACCTTGTGCTGCCACGTCTGTTCTTGAAGAGGAACGACTCGTTCCTCTACATGCCCTCGTTGAACGAGGGCACGTAGAGGGTTACTTTCGCCTCCGTAAAGTTTGTTAATCAGATGGGAACCATCGCAAGTGCATCTGAGCCTCTGATTCAGAGGACCTCTTCACCAGACCACCCACTACGTTTACGGTAATATTTTCCAGTCCATCGTTACACGGTGTTTTCCAGGTCGACTATCAAATGTGACGGCATATGCATGTGCAGTGTCGAGTTGGACGGGAACACTGCATATAAACCCCAGCCGGCCCAGTCAACAACGGTACGTTCTTGTGATGACGCGATATCAGTCAACTTATCTAGGGCAGTTTTTTTCATGTGGCTCCATCACAGGAGGATGCGGAGCTAGCATGTCGGCAGTGCTTTAAAAGCGGTAGATGCACCGGCAACATGCTACGATCAGCTTGTTAAAACTTCCGTCGATAGAGACAGCGCCAGCAACTACATGTACAGATACATCTACACTCCTAGTTTCTGATTCTGTGGGGAAGCGAATATTGGTGGCGGCGGTGTTTGAGGTCTTCGCCCTTGCTTCACTGACGGGCGAAAACTGCAAAAAAGCGCATCTCTGTTGTCGAAATGTGTGAAAGAGAAGCAACTGAGCCAGTTAGCATCTTCAGAGAGACCACGTAGCGCCAGTCGTGCACGAAAAAGTATGTGTCATGACAAGAGGAATAAAATGTAGCTGCGTCAATATGAATTATTCTAGTCATTGTTTGGTTTGCTACTCAAAGTTTGGAAGTTGAAGTGGATTGACCAATCATGGTACGGTGCTATTGCCAGCAGCGCACAGTGCCGCACGCGTCACTTGGTTGTCGTTGCCCTCAGCTATGCGGCCTCCAAACACGTACATGGCGTCATCATAAACCACCGCTCGGTGCCATGCTCGAGGGGTTAGCGGGGGCTCGCTCTTGATCAGCTTCCACGACGGAACACTTTCACCTGATACATACAGCGAGCGACGCGTTAGTCGAAATATTGCCTGCTGACTATTTGCAGAAGGACGTCATACCAGTGCCAAGATCCAAGAGGTACGCATCGCCTTTCAAGCAGCCTGTGTTGCCTCCGTAAATAATCAGTTGAGATCCAATGCTGGCACCTGAGTGAGTGTACCGGGGTGGCGGTCCATACCCCAACGCCTCCACTTTGCGCCACACGCAACTTATACTGTCCTCAGAAATGCCCTCTGGGTATAACGTTAAATGGTTAGATTGTTTGCATTAGTTTCAGTCTTGCGTAGGGATCCAAAGGTAAACTTACCGATTTCGAAAGCAAATAATTGACCTCGTCGGTATTTGCCGTCGTATCCGCCGAAAATATACATGCAGTCTTTAATGACGCACACCGAGTGCGTCGACGATTGGCCGGGGTTATCACCACGAGGTTGGAGACCTACCCATGTAGGTGTGTCGTTATCTGCTTGCACGAGATAGAATAAGCGGGTTAGAAATATCGGTGCGTCAGATGTAATAGCATTGAGAACGAACCGAATCGCAGTGCATAGGTGTCGCTGAGTCTTTCTGGGTGGCCGTAGCCTCCATACAAAATCGCCATATCGTGCAACACTGCCACAGAATACCAGTACCGCATAGATGGTGGCGTCCCTGCAACGTTTAGCTTTTCCCATTGCCAGTCTCCAGTTTCTACAAAAGGCAGAAAGCATGTGAACAAGGTCGTAATGCTGATTCAAGTTTAATCAGTTAGCAGCTTACTGAGGTTGAGCGCATGGAGTTCAGTGAGAAATTTGCCGTCATTTGTGCCTCCAATGGCGTAAAGCGTGTCTCGAATGATAAATATCTGTAGTAGGTTTCCCGATGGTGGGGGTGTACCGCTAATCGGCGGTTGCAGCCAGCGAGGCGAAGGGCTTGCCGCAAGATCAAGAACGTGGAGATCATTAAGCCGCAGTTTGCCGACAATTCCGCCTACAACAACTAGGAGATTCCCATATAGCGCCAATCCGCAGTCATACCGCTGATCTGGGGGGACTCCTTCTACTTTTATCGTCTCCCACTCCAAGTGAGAAATCTCTAGCTCTTCGCGTTTAATTCTACGCGATCTTGCTTTTCGCTTGCCAGTCTGGTTCGTAGAAGTTCGGGCATTTCTAACGGGCACTTTATGTATATCGTCTCCAGTGGGCAACATGCGTCCAAACGAGCCGCAACTCATCTTTCTCAAGGGCGCCCGCTGGTGCCGTGGTGGCCCCGCAACAAAACTGCCGCTTAGTGACGTTCTCGCAGCGACTGCAGGAGATGGGCGCTCGGAATCTGAGGACACTAAATCAGCGAGGTCGATAACGTCATCGAAATCGCTGAGATTGTCAAGCTGAAGAGATGCTTCGCCCGAATTGGGCAGGAGATCATAGTGTGATCTGCTCGCATCAAAGGCTCCAGACCCCAACGAATTGCCGGCACTGCTATTGCTGCAGGAAATTTCTGACAGCGCTGCAATCTATCAACAACCAAATCGAAGCATCATCAGTGGCGTCATAAATCAACACGACCACTCCATTCCACGTACAGGGGCATGGGGATCGCGGTCTACGCTAGCGTGCGAGTAGCTCGTTGTTCGCACGTCCGTCCCTGGTGCAGTCGAGATGTCACTTTTCCCGGCTTTGAATATCTGCTGAGCCTGACACAACGGGCAGTCGCCCAGCGCTACGAACGACTGCTGTATGCAGTAGAAGCACAAGACGTGCCCGCAGTCCTGGCGGACGGGCACTTGCGTCCCGCGGAGACAGATCGGACACACGACGCTCTGCGTGCCCGGCGCCAGCTGCACATGAACGTTGTACGCGGTTTCGAAGGTGTCCCACGCGCCATCATCCGCCTGGAAGTGGCCCGACGCGAAGTACTCGTCGTCCACATGGGCTTCTGCGTTCTTTTCTTCTCTGTCCTCCAACTCGCGGCGAGCGTCCTCGCCACCGTGGGGACCGTAGTCCTCCCTCGCGGCGGCCACCGCGCTCACTAGGCGCCTCATGGCGAGCGCGGGGAGAAAACCAGAGACAGATCGAGCTGTACACTGGCACTCCGGGGACGATGATTGGTTGAAAATTGATTGGCAGATGACGTAAACATGCCGTTTGCGAGTGTAGCCATGTATATGCTTTTCGGTGTTTGGCACGAGCGACGAAGGCAAGTTTCGACAAGAATGGGAAAATGACCAAAGAGGTATGAAATCGGCCGAAATGCGGCACCGAAACGCTCGGTCGTTGCCTTGACGAGCCGGGCGCACGAATGATCCCGTAGCCACGGCGTTTCTTGGGATGCCTGGCGTGCTCGTGGCCCCTATGCCTGCGTCGATTGTTGCATCGGGGCCGCTGGGCCATACTGGCATTCACTGACCATGGCGGTACGCAGGCGGGCAAGGAGGTGGTTGTGCCAGGCACCAAAGGTGTAAAGCTGTGACGGTATGTGTATGCGGTATCCAGCTGGAAATTTTAAGAAATTTTGTGACCAAATAGGTGCGAGAGTTTTTGTGTGTATGAAACCACTAAGTCGTTGTCTGTATATAAACCTCGTGTACGATATCGAGGGTAACATCGAAAATGGCTCGTACATGTATACGGAACTGATCAGCTTTAGGAACACGACTCCGCTGGGGGCACCTCCAGACCCCCACAGCAGAAAAGTTAATTCCAGTGAAGGCAATCGGTCCGTTCGCCGGAACGTTCGGCCATAGGCCCACCTCCGCAAATACCGCGCGCGTTTGCTGCGGCGACGTGGCCGCAGAGGAAAGGGAAGCTGCTGTAATTAGCCTTCCCCCACTTCAAGCTGCGAGGCGTGGACGATCCAAAAGCAAACGCATTAGAAGCAGCGGCGAGATCAGCTATAAAAAAACTACCTATGCAGTGGGTGCAAGCAGATACTAGTAGGTCACAATAGACAAACCTGCAAACGGCGCAGCAATCGCAATAGCTAGTGCAGGATTGAAAAATGACCAAAGAGGTATGAATATATTTCACCTCTGCACCATACAATTTACGTTTGACCAGACGTGTATGAATGTGTATGCCGGATAACCGGTATCCTCAGTACGGGTTAGGACTAGCCGGTTCATACACACTTGGCCGATTTCATACCTCTTTGGTCATTTTCCCGACAAGAATACATGTATTGTACATGTAAACACTTTCGAGCATTAGGAAAAGGCTAAACGCAGCTTGTGGAGGCTGATACTGAATATCGCCCTGAACCACAAGCTTTATACACGTGCATTACGCTCACGACGAGTCCTCGTCGTAAATGTCCTCCGGGTCATTGCAGTCATCACCGATTGGGCAGTTCACGTCGTCGTCGGGCATGTGGTACAGGCACTTGCTGATGAGGAACTCCTGGCGGAATTTTTGAACTGCCACGTCCTCAGGCACGTCGTCGATGCATACCTCAAGGAAATATTTGAACAGGAACATGCCACCGATGAAAACCGAGAACATCCACACGCGAGTAGGCGTCTCCAAGTGATTAAAAAAGTCACCCGTAAACACAACCACGGCGGCATTAGTGCACACGGAGATGGCTGCAAATGCCTGCAGCACCAGGTACCAGTATCCCATGCTGCGCACATTTCGAGGTCGAGGGCGACGTGATTCAAAGATGAGGCGGTAGGCATCAAGCCGAATCTCGAAGTAATTGTTCACGTACGACAGCAGAGGAGCAAATGGGAAGGCGACGACGAACATTGTTGTGAAGCCAAACTGGAGAGCCATCTCGGTATAATCGTCAAACGTGCCATGCCAATCGTATTGTGCCATAAAGAGCTCACGCTCGGCATCGGACTTCTTGTAGTCGTCCAAGTGACCAAGAAGGCGGTACTTGCTCATATACACAAACAGACGCGGGATGGCAACCTCGGTAATGTTGCCAACGAACAACCGTGAACAAAACACGATGGCGAGCATGTACTCGAGTTCATGCATGCAGCTGATGTCACAGCCTTCAAACTCTTCCTTCAGAAATGCCACGTAGAAGAGACCCGCGTAGTTGTTAACAAACTGGAATATCACAGTCTTGACAATGAGACTGTTCTCGTACTCCATGTCAGTGCGATGGTTCTCTTGGTCCACGAGTACAATGGACACGTAGTTGTAGATCTTCGTCATGATAGTAATCTGAACAACATTTGCGAGTGAGGACACAATCGAGCCGTACTTGTAGTCATCCAGAACAAGTTTGTCCGAGTCATTGCCCTTGGTCAGATCATACGTCAGCATGAAGATCGATGAGACGAGCACGAACACAATCAGGATTAGGAAAGAAATGACAACCCAGCTGTAGGCCACACGCTTCAGCTTCTCGCGTGGATGAAAGTATCGCGTCGACTTGCCGTTAATGGGTGACGGAATTCGCTCCCCGTAAAACTGTGGTCGAAGATTCACCGTCTCTGAGAAGTGAGCAGTTCCCCAGCGAAGCGTTTCTCGAGAGTTGAGGCGCTTCCAGTTCTCAAGGTAAATCGTCATCCAGATGGTCATGAAGGCACCGAAGATCGGCGAGATGTAGGCAAACACGGTGTTGTAGTCGTCGCGGGGGATAGAGTAGCTCACAATTTCTGTCATGATGCCGACAAGTGTCGGATAAAGCAACCACTTCGTATAGTGCCCCAAATACAAAAAGTAGAGCGCCACCTTGACGCCGAAGTACTGGCAGATGCGGTCGAAAGGCTGGTTCATTGGAGACGTGTTCCACACGATCCAGCGCTCCTTGAGATCCATTTTCTCCTCTTCTTCGTGGAGTGGGTAGGTCTCTACAATAATACCTTCGTAGATCAGCCGGTCAATGTCTTGGCCGGCTCCTGTCTGGTGGTTGGTGATGATGTGCTCGATGAGGCCAATGCGGTCGGTGCTGGAGAAGAGCGAGCCGTTGGGGCCCTTCTTCGTGTAGAAGTGCTGCAAGTCTCGAGCCTGAAAGTACGGCGCGAAGATGTAATCAAACGGCGAGTAGCGATACGTCTGCTTCACGTCGCGGATCGGGAAGGGCGCAATGCCGTACTCCGGGATGCCGTTGAACGACGCGTGACGCAGCTCCTTCGGGTCCAGCTGCAGGTGCGTCTTGAGGTACTCGGCCTCGCGCCGCATGAGCTCTTCGGGCGCGCGGATCTTGCAGAACACGAGCTCCTTGCCCACCGAGTAGAAGAGACGCAGTCGCAGACCTGCGCCGCGCAGGCGCTTGATGATGGTGTCGCGCTCGTCGCTCACCTCGATCACGTGCTTGGGTGGATTGGGGAACACGATGACATAATCCCAGCGGCCAGAGGCCTCCACCGACGACGTGCCGTAGTCCAGCGGCACGCGCAGACGCACCTCAGCGGTCTGGGGCTGCGGATATGGGTCCATCGTAGGGAACTGCCACCCGGAGCGATTCTGGCGGGGATCCATTTCCATGGCGGGCTGATTTTTTTGTATGTTTTTTTGTATGATATCCAGGATTTGAAAACCAAATTCGCACCCTGAAATCAAGTCCAGAATCCCGCCTGGTCCTTTCAATACTGTACGGACAGCAGTGAGGCCGCGTACTGAAATGCTCGGCGCCGCGTCCCAGGGTACATGTAATGGAATCCGCGGGCCCCCAGCCGATATGGCGCAGCACACATGGTGCGGCATGACCGGCATCGCAATACCATTGCAAATGCAGTCGCAGTGCCAACCGTAGGCTAAGACCCGAAGAAACGATCTTGGGTCGGTGTATTTGCAGAGCTGTATTGTCAGTATCCTATTGATGTGGGCGCGACCGACCCCAAGCAGCACCGCCGCTCCAAGCAGCACTGCCGATTCGCGTGACACGCCGTCGCGAGCTATGGCTGGCGACAGTTTACAGCCTACAAAAGGAGGCAGACAGTCGCCGCCTCTTATGACGAGCAGCGGAAGAGCGAGCTGGTTGAGTGAGCAGATGCTTGCCGGCTCGGATTTTATCCTGCGAGCTTCGGAGCGCGGGTAGGCGCCCCGGCAGGAAGTACATGTACACGAATACGTCCTCGAACGTCTGCCAAACCACGCGGAGCTCGTCGCTGTGGCAATCTGCTTGGTTGCCAGGTGCGAATCGAAGTCAACGTCTCACAGCCAATGGCGAACGGCCACAACGCGTGACGAAGCACCGAAGCCTTTCTCTGTTCGAGCCATATCAGATGTTATATATTGACCCAAAAGGGTTTTCGGGAATGTCTAGTCGGCTTTGCTTTACTGCCTTACCCTTTGCAGTCGATGGATTTGAACCTATTTAATTGCGCGGGGATTCGTTGTGCAAGGACAGTTTTTGCCTCCAAACGTCATATGAATCCAAGGGGTCAAGAAGTTCAGAATGGGGCTGGGGAAACCGGGTCGCATGGGAATCTCCGGGGACGCGCACCATACATTTTGGCAGCTCGCGCGACAAGTTCCGTCATTCGCGATTTAACTCGCCGACGCGCAAGAATCGTGCGGCAGTAGCAGGCCGGCGGATAGGCACGAAGGGATGACCAGCTCGTCGCTCTCCAGTCTCGTGAAGCAGCGTATGCGGCGCGGCAACAGCACTACCATCGGCAGCTACACCAGCACGTTCATCTCGAGCACGTCGTCTCAGCGCGCGACAATGCTCTCGTCTCCTTCGCTGTCGTCGTCGTCTGAGACGCTCGAGGACTGGATTTACTGGCAGCGTGACGCGAACAACGCGCACTGCTGGACTAAGGTCTACGGCGTGCTGGACAACGAGTTCCTGTGGCTCTTCAAGGGAAACCACTCGAGCCGCACCATGTTCATGCAGATCGCGGTCTCGAGCGTGGAGGTGTCCGGCCAGCGCCAGCTGCGCATCGTGGATCCGAACGGCGAGGACATGGAGATCTGGCTGCTTGACGAGGACAGCTTCATCGCGTGGCGGCACCGCCTGGAGGAGGCCGCGGCGCTCACCACTCAGTTTTTCCGTACCACCGAGATCGAGGCTCGCCAGCTGCCGCGCAACAGCGCCTACCGTGGCAGTCTTGTGACCTACCGCCGCGCCAGCAAGCGAGCCCGCTACAAGGCCGCCATCGAGTGGATGGCTGAACGCTGGAAGCAGACATTCGTGCCGCCGCGGTGAACCGAAAAGTCTGCCGCAGTGCGGTCGCTGCGGTACCAGGGCCCACTAGCATTTCGCAGACCGACGTGGCGAGCGCCCAAGCGCTGAGTGTGTCGTTTAATTTTGGTAGCCACCTCCTGACCTATTTAACAAGCCGTTTACCCCAACGTTTCGCGTGTTGAGTCAAGTGTTCTCTTGCTGGTGCCCATGATTGTGGGCGGAGGACATGTACCTATAACAGTCAGCGGCAGCAACTCCCTTGGCTCGAGGGCCTCATCACGTGGGGCCCCTGGTGGTGCTAGCGACCACCGTGTTCAACATGGGGTGCCGCTTCGCAGAAAGGGACGCTAGCAATAGCCTTCCACGTTGTGGACTCCAAGCTGCCGCGGAACTTGCCATGGTCGCCACAGTGGCGAGCGAATATTTGATTGTGGGCGGCGGACCCTCGCAACGGCGGCGGTTTTTTTCTACGCTGCCCCCGGCTATCACCTACCGAAGCAGGCTGGGCGTCGCATAGGGAGGGGCCTGCTCACTTCGCGTTTTGCCCCTAGCTCAGTTTTATCGATGCGGCGACTGTCGCTGACGGCCATGCCGTCGCGCCGGCATCGGCAGCAGCAGCGCGCGAGCCTCGGCTCCGCGTGCCGCAAGTCCACGAGCAGCCTGCGCTCGACGTTCGGCAGCTTCGGCATGCTGTCGTCGCTCTCAGGATCCGTGTCCACGTCGGCGTCCTCAGACTCGCTCTCGACCGCCTCGAGCTCCTACGGGGGGCTCATGGAAGACTACGATGACATGGATGTGGAGCCAGAGGAAAAGGAGTGTTGCGAGCAGGGATGGGTGTACTGGAAGATGGACGCTGACTGCTGGCTCAAGATGTATGCGCGCCTGCGCAACGAGCTGTTGTGGCTCGCCAAAGGTGCGGACGACGCGGTGGCCGTCGTCCAGATCGCCGTTGCGGGCGTCCGGACCACGGCCATCGGAGCTATTATCGCCCGGGGCCCTGCTGGAGAGAGCATGGAGCTCTTTCCATACGAGCGTGAGAGCACGCGCGACTGGATCGACGCGCTGTACGTCGCGGCGCAGCTCACGCAGTCCTACGAACGCTCCGTGGCGGCTGAGCCAGCGGAGGCGGAGATGCCGCTCCGCGAGATAAAGGAGGTCGAGCAAGTGTATACAGGCACACTTGTCGTCTACAACAAGGAGCAGAAGAAGTCGCCGTGGAAACAGCTCCTCTCGACCAAGCGGCTGCGCGACGCGTGCCGCCGCCGACTGGAAGCAGTTGTGGACCGCTTGGATACTTCCAAGCGGTAGATATTGATACCCGCCAAGCCTATAGCGTGGCATGTAGAGCTCACAGCTCCCACACCTATTTATCAACAAAAATCAAAGAGCATTGCCCATGTTGAGCTGTCGTCATGTGGCCAGTATCATTTACGCATGTACGTTGGCCGGCTCGCCTAAGAACCACTCGCATTGAGTTCGGCGAGGGAGTCTACTCGGCCGGCCTGAAGTTCAGAGAGCTGGTGTTGACCATCGGCTCTCGACTTCTGCCAAGGTGGTGCCCACGATAAATGTACTGTACATGTATTTGTTTGCCAAGCTCATTTCAGGAATCCTATCCTGCGGGGTGGGGTTCCCAGCGATGATGCCAGCGGCACCAACAATATCAGTGATTCACGGCGTGAAGGTTGCTCCGACGCGGACGGCGAGGGCGTCATCGTTATTTGGAACCGCAAAAATACTGTACACAATCATCCAATAGGATACATCAAATCTTACAAATTTTTGACTTGGTTGAACTATCTCTTGACAGGGAGGAATGATGAACGGAACAGGGACTCGCACCCCTTCGCGCGCCCTGCTGTTCGCTTCGCTCTGGTTGTACATACATGAAGATTCAGCTCAGTACAGTACGTGGCTCGTAGGAATGCTCGACGTTGGGCCCACCTCCATAAATACAGTGTACCGCGCAACATTTCTCGTGGTATCCCCGTGCCACCAAGTTGGTGGGGGGTCATCAACGCTATACATAACCAACCCTCTTAGCAGGTCGGCTCGTCTACTTTATGTCGCCCATCCTCTGTGTGTTTCACTGTTTCTGCTCTTTTCTGGGCGTCATCGCGGCGAGCGCGATAATCCCGTTCGATCCTGCGATTCCTACGGATCCTCTCGTCCTGGCGATGGAAAGTTAGGTTACCGGTACATGTACACGTATTACATACAATATCCATTTTGATGGCGAGTCGTCGTAGCCATTAACGGCAGTGCAACTCGTACATTACGATCATTGTTGCTTTCATTCATTCCCCCGTCTTAGTAAGGATAGGACTTGCTAATAAATGCGTCGTTGCCGCCAATCAGCATTAGGCACCCCCCCTGTAGCAGGACAAACACGTCTCAGAGGTGCACTTCTCATCCCAGATAACCATCTTCCGCGCTCCATTTTGTACGCCAGAAAAGTAGCGGAGGCTCAGCACGCCGTACAAGCAGGTGATGCTAACCTAAACTTGTCCAGTGTCTACATGTATTACTGTGGGCCTGTCCACAACTATCTCCTCCTTGTACTTGCGGCCCGCCTGCTTCGGACCACTAGCGACACATGGAACGACGGCATGGACTCTCGTATTTCGGATTCGGCGCGGTCATGGATATGGAAGGCCTCGCGGTCAGCAGTACAAACGGGGATACGACGCGATCTGCGCCAGAAGTTGTGTAAGTTAGGCGATAAGCCCCCACTACATATCGATTGGGCGAGTCCTGAGCGTGAAAGGTTATCACTGAGAAAAGCGTCTCAGAGGCGTCAAAAGCGCCGAGATGCTGTTCCGGGCGTACTGAAGCAAGCGGTGTCGCCAAGAGCAGGCGGTCTAACTAGTTGTAAGTACAAAGCTGAGAGCGATAGTCGTGAAAGTGCTTGTGATACTGGTGACAAATTTTGCGTTTGTACACGTGTTGCGCTATCATCCGCTGGCGATGGCAGTCTTGTGTTCGTAGAACTCACGAGCCCATTTGTGCATGTGTTCCTTCTCGGCCTCGCGCACGGCCAGCACCGATGCTGTGTCGAGCTCATTGCTGAACATGAGGTCGAGGTGGTGGGCACCGCCTTCGACGGAGAGAGCGACGACCGAATCCGAGTAGTTCTGTAGCACGCCCGTTCCTGACCACGGATCGTAGTTTCCATTGCTGAAAACGATGTTGCTCGCCGCCTTCAGCGCTTTGCGGCCGCCGTACTGCGTCATTGCCCAGAGCGGACGAATCTCGATGCCCCATTCGCTCTTGCATTTCTCATTGTCTGCAGTGAAGTTCCACGGGACTGGCCAAAACATACTCGCCTCGTCAACGCTTTGCGGTTGATAGATCTCGGAGCAGAAAATATAGTCCCAGAAGTCCGAGTCCACCGCGGATTCGTTTGATGAAGCGTTAAGTTCGTAGCATTCTTGGTCTTTCGTGCTGTTGTAGTAAACACCCAGTGACTGAGAGAAAGCAGTCAACAGACCAACGTCGTCGTCCCTGGAGAAATCGCCAGCCACATAAGAACACGCGACACGAACAGGGTATGCGGGCAACACACTGATGCCATTCATGATGTATGACGAGGGATACGGGTAGTTCCCCATCGCCATATAGTCGAACGCCGACTTTGCCCAATCCATAACATCTTCCACGTCTGCCTCGGACTCCAGTGCCACAGAGTCACACAGGGAAAAGGCCCTCTTCAACTGTTGGCGTCCGTGTTCCGTTTCCCCCAGGTTCTTCATGACCTTCCAAATCCGTCGGATATTATCCTTACAGTTTGGCGCCGACCTCGCCTCTTCCGAAGCATCGAACGTCACAATACGCTCAAAGGACCCCTTATCCAGCGACACCTCGTCCCCAAGGAACGACAGGATCGGGGCTGACCCTGCAATGACCCCATCCATGATGTGCGGGTACTTCATGCGAAACCAAGACCCGAGCATGCCTCCATACGAGCCACCAAAGCCAATGACAGGGATGTCGCGCCCCCACGCTTCCTTCAAGTGCGTGATCAGCACCGCATAATCCGCCAACGCTTGCTCTGTCGACAGATACCGCATGTGCTTGGTCACATCCTTGCCGAACGGCACGGACTTGCCGAAGTAGCGGTGCTCCGCGAACACGAGCATGGCTCCGAACTCGTCGGCGTTCTCCCACATGAGGCCCGTGTGGTTGAGGTAGAGCTCGACGTCGGCCTCGTTGCCAACGTAGAAGAACATGACGCCCCCCGGCCGGAAGTGGCGGTCGCAGACGAAGTACCGCTGCTGGTAAGTAGGCGCGCCGACGTCGAAGTGGTCGAGCGTCTGCGCGAAGAACTTCTCGTCGCACTGCGCCAAGAGATCCGTCGGCGCCGCGTCCACGTCGAGCGTGGGCAGCTCGCCGAAGTCACTGGCGCGCACGGGCTCGCCGCTCCTCCAGCTGACGACGGCGGCGAGCAGCAGCACGGGCGTCGCCAGCAGCCCCGCGATCGCCAGCAGCAGGTGCCGCTTGCTGCGGTGCGCTGCGTCGCGACGGCGCAGCATGGGCGTGTCCTCCGCGGCGGTCATGGCGCGCGTCGCTTTTGGATCGGAATCAGATTTGGAGCCATCCTGTCCTCCGGCATACCGCCGGCCTCCAAGTCTTTAGCGCAGGTTTGTCACTTGTCCCTCCCCCTCTTTGGGCCGCGTGGAGCTTCATCGCTCGAGTATCCGAAAAGAGCCGAGGGCGGGCAGGCCGCTAGCTATCGCCATGAACAACGCTCCGTACCCGCCGTACGGCGGCCCCGCGCAGCCGCAGCAGCAGCAGCAACCGCCGCGCGCCAACGCGTTCCGCCCCTTCAACCCGGCGCAGGCGAACGCGCCGCTCTCGGGCAGCGGCGGCCCGCCGTCCGCCGGCAGCCTCCACGCGCCGCCGCCGCAGATGGGCGCGGCACCTCGCGGGTTCGCGCCGCCGACCCGCAGCTACTCGGGACCCGCCAGCCAACCCACGGCGCCGCCCCCGCAGCGGTTCGGCAGCCAGCCGGCGCCCATGAGCGGCGGCGGCTACGGGCCCCCGCGAGGCGGCCCGCCCATGGCGCAAGCGATGCGCAGCGCCGGACCTCCGCCCGTGGCCCAGGGACCGCCCAACGGCCAGAACGGACTCACGCAGCAGTTCGCCAGCATGGGACTCAACGGACCTGCGGCGGGCCCGCCGAGAGGACCCCCGCAGATGGGCGGAGCCCCGCCGCCGCCCATGGGAGGAGCGATGGCGCCCCCCGGCGCACCGCAGGCGATGTACCAGCCGCCTCCGCAGGGCATGCAGCAGCCGCCCCCGCAGGGCATGCAGCAGCCGCCCCCGCAGGGCATGCACCAGCAGCCCCCGCAGCAGCCGATGATGAACCAGCAACCCCCGCAGAAAGCGTACAGCAACAACCTCCCGAGTGGCAACTTCCAGCAGCCGAACGACATGATGGGCGGTGAGTTGGTCAGCTCACGTAGTGTCGCTGAAGTGTTGGTGGGTGTGTCTAACTGGATGTGGTTTGTGCTGGAGTGCAGACGGGTATGGAGCTCAGCAGGGCTACCAAGGCCAGCAGATGCAGCAGGCTTCACCGTTGACAGAGGAGCTCATGGCGTCCCAGTGCGACCCACGATACATGCGCCTTACGGTGAACGTTCTGCCGCACTCGCAGGAACATGCCAACAAATCAAAGCTGACGTATGGACTGATCGTTCGACCGCTGGCGCCTCCGAATGAGGGTGAAGACCTGGACGTAGTGAACTTTGGACCCACCGGCGTTGTTCGCTGCCGCCACTGCCGCACTTATATTAACCCGTTCGTGCAGTGGGTGGATAACGGCCGTCGCTGGAGGTGCAACCTGTGTGGCGTGTCCAATGATGTTGCTAGCTCGTACTTTTGCCATCTGGGGGCTAATCAGCAGCGTCAAGATCGCGACGAGCGTCCGGAGCTTAATGCTGGCAGTGTGGAAATCGTTGCGCCTTCGGAGTACATGATGCGCCCTCCTCAACCTCCATGCTACATGTTTGTCATTGACGTTTCGGCCACTGCAGTGGCTTCCGGCTCCGTGCAAATCGCTGTTGATACGATCAGGGAGCAGCTTGACAATCTTCCTGGCGCCCCACGTACGCGTGTTGGTTTCCTCACATACGACAGCACTATTCACTTCTACAACTTGAAGGTTTGTACCATTGACATGACTTATTTTGTGTGCTGGGTGTGAATTGTCTGATGGTCGGATTGCTTTTGGGCCTTTTTTGTAGTCGACGTTGAAGGCCCCGCAAATGATGGTGGTGGCTGATTTGGACGAGCTTTTTATCCCTATTCCAGATGAACTGCTTGTGAACTTGAGCGACTCCCGTGAAATCGTTGAAATGCTGCTTGAAACGCTACCCGCAATTCACCAAAACGCACGCTCGGCTGAAACTGCACTTGGCCCCGCTATCCGCGTCGCATTTAAACTCATGGTAGGTGATTGCTCTGTTTTATTGATATTAAACCCAGACACTAACCTCAGATATGTTGTGCATGTTTGTAGTCATCGATTGGTGGCAAGATGCTCGTATTCCAGAATTCGTTACCATCGACCGGAAATGGTGCGCTCCGAAACCGTGACAACCCGCGTTTGTACGGAACGGACAAGGAGCACACCCTTCTCCAGCCTGTGGATACGTACGTGACCTATCTTGATATTTTTTACAACCTGTTGTAATTGTCCACGGATTAATAATTTGTGTTTGTGAATTTGCGCTCGCACCACTGCACGTAACAGGTTCTATCGAACAAATGCTATTGATTTCTGCCGCCAACAAGTTAGTGTTGACCAATTCCTGTTTTCTTCGATGTACACTGATATCGCGTCCATGGGTACGTCTTGCAGAGTTCAATCTCGTTACATTTACAATTTGGCAAACGGCTTATGCCTGTATACTGCAAATAGGCTCCTTGTCGAAGTACTCTGCTGGTCAAGTATACTATTACCCGGCTTTCAATGCGGAGCGGGATGGCGAGAAATTCCGCAGTGAGCTGGCCCACTGCCTCGTTCGTGAAACGTCGTGGGAGGCTGTCATGCGTGTGCGCTGCACTAAGGGAATGCGTCTCGCAAACTTTTACGGAAACTTCTTCTTGCGTGGACCGGACCTGTTGGCTCTCCCGACATGCAATGCAGACTCCACGTTTGCTATTGAGATTACCCACAGCGACGCTCTGTTGACGTCTTCGACGATCTCTGTACAGGCGGGTTTGCTGTACACAAACTCGGGTGGTGAGCGGCGAATTCGTGTGCACACTGTGTGCATTCCCGTTACCAAACGTACGTTGTGTGCTATGGAATGTGGGTGTCGACTGCAACAATCTCACGAGTTAATGCGTGAATTATTTTGTAGTGTTTGCGGAACTCTTCCGCCAGGTTGATCAGGATGCGCTCTGCAACATTATGGCGAAGAACGCACTCGAGGTTGCGCTTAAGACAGGATTGGACAGTGGTCGCTCACGGTTGCAAACTCAATGCGCAGATATTGTGCGCGCATACCGCAACTCGGGTGCCTACGGTGCCAAGCAGCCTTCTGGCTACCAGCTCCACCTCCCAGAGTCGCTGCAGCTTCTGCCTCTGTATATCGTACGTTTTTATTGCCCACGATGAGCTTCCGTTGCTGGAGAAGTCTGACGTTGCTTCCATTTTTCTCAATGTATGCAGATGTCTCTCTTAAAAAACTCGACCCTGCGTGGTGGTACCGACCTGAACGTGGACGAACGCACGTTCCTGCAATATGAGGTACGCCTGACATATTAGGTTTGTATCGCGGCTAGAGAAAACGCTGACTAACACTGGATATGTGTGCTCTATGCAGTTGAACAACATGCCAGTCGAGCTGTCGCGAGTGTTTATCTACCCACGGATGTTTGCTTTGCATAATATGCCCCCGGAGGCTGGTCTGCCTGCGGAAGACGAGGCCGGCGCCGAGAGTGCTGAGGATAGCGGCGCCAAGTCCATCGTGCTTCCACCCGTTATTAACCTGTCGATCGAGCGTCTGCAGTGCGACGGCGTCTTCTTGCTGGACGATACACTGAGCCTGTACTTGTGGGTGGGCCGCTCGGCGCCGCCTGAGCTCCTGCAGAGTCTATTCGGAGTTCCTTCCATGGAGGGCGTGGACTGCAGCCAGGTAAGGAGCAGTTGCCTGTCTGCCCAGCAAGGGACCCTTTGACTGGCGGGTGATCGATTACTTACTGTCTTGGTGTTGTGTTGCTCTCAGCTGATACTTCTGGCCCCCCACGACGACACAAGCAATCGCGTTGACGCTATCCTGTCGGCGATCCGCGCAGAGAGATTGCCTTACCAGAACGTGGTGATCATGCGGGAGGGCGACCCGGCCGAGGGCCGCTTCTTCTGGAAGCTAGTAGAAGACCGGGCCAGTTTCCCTGGCGGCTCGTACTCGTACTCGGAGTACCTTGGCCAAATCAGCCGCATGAGCTTGTCGGGCGGAACTGGCGGAAGATAGATTGCAGCAGAAAACCACAAACTCATGGGCAGCATGGTAATGAGGACAAATGGATGAGTACACCTAAGGAGCTCTTGTGTTACAGCTACAGTAGCTCAGCCAGCTGCTCTTGGGCCAAGCGCCGTATCTACACCGACGGAGCTTTAGCATCTACCGGTACATGTGCTTTGTCGCAGGCAGGTCATCCGCGATGAGTTGTGTACAGCTTTTTCGATGTACTTCAAGCAGACTGAGGATCACATGAACACTGGACGTCTGGCAGTGGTTGCCACCCATGCCCAACGTACGGTCTGCCATGCGATCCGAGTCGATCACACGGTATTGGGTCGGATCGAATGTTTACCGCTGCTTAAGAGCGGGATATCCCTCCGTCTCCAGCCCGACTGAGCTCTGCTAAGCAAGCGAGTCATTGAGGACATCGCCACACGCTAGCGGCGTGCACCCGTGACGATACCTCTGGAATCACCGTTAGTCTCGCGCCGCTGGACTCTGCAACTCAGTCGAGCGCGGCTTTCGTGGCTCGCAGCGCGTCTCATGCCAGCGTGGAACTATGAAAGGCCCGAATTGTCCTTCGTTACACATGTTGAAGCCTATGGCAAGGACGGCACGCCGCGAGCCTTTCTCCGGGCGAGGATCGCGCCCGCCGTGCGGCTCACCAGGTGCCGGCAGAGGCGCTCGGCATTTGGCGAAAGCTGAAACCAGGTGAACTTGGCATCTGCTCGCCGCTGCCTCCGGGCCTCGATGGAGTCTGCGCCGTCCAAGTACTCATTGCACCAATTCTTCGTGGCCGGCTCGCGCGAGAGTCTGGGGCTGCGTCGAGCGCGCGCGACCTTCTCCTCCCGCCTGCTCATGACGCCGCGCGTCTCGGAAGACCTGCAGCCTCGCGCCGCCACCTTTTGCTGCAAGGCGGCGTCGCCGCGCACGCTGCGTGACGTTCGCCAGTCGCGCGACTCGATGCTGTCTCTCAGCAGCACCATCTCCACCGTCTCGTCCACGCAGATCGCGTCGCCGCTGCCGCAGGGGATCCGCGTGCAAGGCTGGATGTACTGGGCCCGCAACGAGGACGGCAAGGATGACGCCAGCGCGCTGCGGTACACCAAGGTGTACGCGGTGCTGCGCAACGAGTTCCTGCTGCTCTACCGCAATGACCAGCGTCCGTCTCAGGACGTCCGAGCGCAACCTCTCGTGCACATCGCGGTCGCGAGCTCGTGGCGCGGTGTGGACGGCGTGCTGCATGTGGAAGACCCGTACGGAGAGGAAATGGAGCTGCATCTGTACGAGCGCGAGGACTACGAGACCAGTCGAGTGTGGGGCGACGCTCTGGAGCAAGCGTCCGAGCTCACCCACGCGCACTTCTCCCACTTTGACGTGAAGGTGGAGGAGCTGTCGCGAGGCAGCGTGTACCGCGGCACGCTGCACGACTTCCGCTTGGAGCGCGAGAGCACCATCCGCAGGTCGGTCACGCACATGAAGAAGTTCAAAACCTGGAGCTCGCTGCGCAAGTTCATCCCGGCGCGGATATCCAGTCGCATTAAACACTCCCGATCTTCCACGCCACGTTGATGGGAGGTGACCTATTTATTTGGCGTGCTAACAGTAGCGCACTTCGCTCTCCGTTGGAAGAGCGCGCGGTGCGGCTTGTAAATATACTTTTACATTACTGTGCAGTCACTCCTCCGCTTGTTCTTGGGAACCGTCCGATCTCCTTTTTGATCACCGGTGGAAGGCATCTCATGGTCGTCAGAAGTCTTAGCAATGGCTGGGTAAGTCGTCAGTCTACTCACAGTCGCCGTTGCCAGCGAGTTATCGGCTCGCACACTGCGTTGGCTAGCTAGTGTCATATCCAGATTGACAGACTGGGTGCAATACTCTTTCAAAGACAGCGCATCCGACAGTGCTTCCTGCCTTTCTGCAGGCATCGTTGCTAGCGGATCATCTATGGTCGCTTCAACACCTTCAAAGACCACTTCCTTCACGACGCGATCCATTTCTGCCCGAGATTTCCGTCTCCCCGCCGTCTTTGGGCGTTCTCGCTGACTACCAGAGGACTTGAGGAAAGGAACAGGAGGCTCCGAAGGCTCCTCAGTACTGCTGGTAGCGATAGGCTGACTAACTGCAGTATGTAGAGGCTCTGATGTCGTGGCCCCAGTGGTCTCTTTCAAAATTTGCTGTTCAAGCTTAGCCTTCAACAACTTGTTGGTTCGTTCAAGGCTTTCCAATACATGGCGCAGGTCAGCATTTTGAGCTCGCTCAAAGTCGAGGTACTGTTGAAGACTAATAACTTCTTGTGTTTTATGTTCCAGCTCGAGTGTGTTCTCCGCCAATGTTTTCTCCTCCACTGTGAGTTGCTCTTTATACTGCTGTAAAGTTATTTCCATGTCATCGTCATCGATCGCCTTCCCCTTACGACGTCTCATTGATTTCTTTTTACTGAGGAGAGTGTTTCTACCATTTGCATCAGCATTGAAAAACTGCACGGAGCCATCCCCATCCAAGAGGTCTGCTGTCGATGAAGTGTTCTTGAGATCTACAGCATGTGATGCCACTTTGTTCAAGTTGCTGCTGGGTACAATTCCAAACACGCTAAATTCTAAAGGTTCGCTCTGAAGAAACTCAACCAGCTCTGGGGTAATTGGTTGCTCGATCATTACATGAAATTCGAGTTGGGGGTCTACGGACGGAGAAGATGTTGGAGTTGACCTGTGCTCTATTGAACCGTCTTGATCGTTATTGTTTCCAGACCATATAAAGCACACATATGCATCTTTGCACAGTTTTCCTGGGATACCTCGCAAACCCTCAATAAAGATATTTATTCGTAAATTTGATCCGATGAAATCATTAAGTGTAGGAAGCTTAAGTGACCCCACGTCTTCTGGACACGTCTCCACAAGGCGATGCTGACATGCTTGCCACTCATGCGACAACACAGTCGGTGTGATTTCACACTTCAGGTTTCCACTGACCCCGCCTAAGTGGCTAAAAATGGGAGTCGAATCGTTTATCTTGCAACCAAATACCAGATTACGAAGGAAAACAAAGCTTTTACCGATCAACTGAGGTCGAGGAGGGTCATAGAATGGATCACAATCATCACCGTACGTACTTTTCCAGGTATCTACATATGATGGCATGCGATTGTGCTCGATAAATGTCTGGTACATTTCTCGCATCACGTATACGTTGGCATGAAAATGTTCAATATCCCACATCACACTCCGGAACGTGCCTGCCTCTTTAAAGTTCACCTCAACCTTCAACTCAGCCGCAATACCGTTACTGATGTTTAGTTCTTCATCTTCTAGAGTTTGAGCTGTTTCTGCAAGGGCGGAAAGAGCTGGACCACTAGTAATTAGGCGCAGCGTAAACAACGTTTCTTTTTGTAACTCTTCGGCGATTGAGTTTGCTTCATTCACGAGCGGAATGGATTGCAGCAACTGATCATCAAACTTTGCCCGCTCAACACGCTCTCTCTCTTTCTGTGACCCGAGCACTTTGGCTTCTCTCATTTGTCTTTGAAGTGATACCTCAAGCTCCTTTTGACGTTCCACTAGCTCCTGCTGTTTTTTCTCGAACTGAATTTCGGCTTTGACCAGCTCTTCAGCAAGTTTAGACTCCTGTTGTGCTAATTGCTCTGCTAGCTTTTTCTTGTCGTTATCTCCTTCAGTTTGCATTTGATTTTTGATTTCGAGTTCCTTAACCTTCATTTGTTCGTTTAAGACGCGAACGTGTTGCTCCCATTCCTCCCGTTGCTTCCCCAATTTCTCCTCCGCGAGCTTCTGCTCTATTTCCATCATTTCTTCCATTTTCTTCATACGCGCATCCATTTCACGCTTCTCCTTCTCAGCAATCGCTTCAGCCTCTAAAGTGGCTTTGATTTGCTTGCTATTTAGCTCTTTCATAGCACACTGCCAGTCAAATCTCGATTCATGAGCAAGCTCATCAGGGGTAGGATTCTCAGGTCTGGCTGAGGGGATCACAACCCGGAAAACGTTCGAGTTCCCTAATATTAATCGATCACAGTGATGCAGTTCCATCTCCTCACCTTCTTTTAGGGGCTCAGCATTGACGAACACCTTTGCTCCACGGCAAGACGCAATGAAAAGTGTAAAATGATCTGGCTGTGGTTCACCCTCCTCTGCTTCAGCACTTCCCTCCTTTAGCTTCCGTCGTGTGATTAAACAATGTTCTTTCATAATACCAAGACCACCGACCACAATATTCTGTTCCTCTTCTGCATCAATGCGGCCAACCTTATTGGTACCTGCGTTGATAAAATAAACCAATTTCTCTGACATCTGCTGATCTTCGTTTAAGTTGAGGAGATGTGGATTCTTCATCGCTTTTTCTTTTAGTTCATTTGAATCACTGATAAGGCCAAGAACCTTCAGCTGCTCTTCACGCTTCCTAGCTAGTTCTTCGGTTTCTTTCAGTCTTTCATTCCACGTTTTCTGCCACCAAATACGTTAGTATCTTTACTGGCCCATAATAACAACATATCATTGAATTGTGTACCTCGCTTTCTTGTAGCAAGCGCTGGTTCTCTTCTAGCTGTTCTCGAATAGTTGCAAGCTCTCGCTCGCGAGCAGTGTTTATCCGAGGTGTTCCAGAAGTACCAAGATCACAGTCCATACCACTACCATTGATCATTCCTCTCGATGGGGGTCGCGAATCCATGTTCTCCATCATTGACTTTCGAAGCATTTCAAGCTCCTCTTTCAGTTGTCGAATAAGAATCTGGTTAGGATCTTCATTTACAATCGCCTTATTTTTGATCTGCTTTGCTCTGTCAGCATAGCGCAACGTTCCCAGTGTTTCCTGCCAAGTGCCCTGGTTAGCGAACTGATGAGTAAAGCATGCAGAACATTTCACATACCGAGTAATTCACGCTTGCAGGACTTAATGCAGCGATCATGATTGTTTTTGAATTGCCGCCCAACGAGTCCTTGAGCAGGTGAGTCTATGATAATTGCACGTCAGCTTTTACGCTGACACTAACCTCAAATTTCTACTGTACGTACAAGTTTAGAGTTTCGATAGGGCACTAGCACTTTTTTGCCATTCGCAAGATCCGCCAACGCAGAAATGCAGTTTCCTAAAGCTGACAACGACTTTTTCATGTTGTAAGCTTGGGCATGCGGAAAGTTAAATCACTACGATCAAAATTAAGGTCTTACTTGGTTGATTGCAGCGCCCTCTTTTAATCGAGAGCCTGTTGCTCCAGTACTGGCCGCTCGCTCGCTTCCAGCAAGATCGATGAGATTGATTCGGCTCACTTTATCCATCATCTTACCGGTCGATGGATTTAACTCAGACTGAGTAACAATAATTTGAAATATCGTGTGCGCCCGCGAGCTCGTGGCGTTCATATTTGTAGATGCTGTAGTTCTAGCCAGGATACCGGCATTCATTAACTATTGAAATAGATCAGTGATAAGATAGTGAATACTATAACTCGTGTCATCATTGTGTATCTCACCCGGTCAATTTCCAAATACGAGGAAACAGCACTTCGGGTCAGACCTTCAGCGTACGGGCCTTGGCTTGGATGGTCACGGACTTTCAAATTATCCGAAGATGGATTGAACAGGTCTACCAGTAACATCATTAGTTATAGTGGACTAGTTTGTATTCTACTTGAGTAGTGTTACCTTTTACGCGCTCATTATAAATTTCCATCATGCTGGCTTCAACTTTGAACGTAATGCCTGTTGTATTCGCTTCAATGCGCTCGAAAATAACCTCGGATGCCTTTGGTATAATACCTTTATCACTGCCGTATCCAACCATTGAAAAAGACTTCCCTGCGCCTACACAGTTGATCAATTTATCGTCAGTAATTTGATGCCAGAGAGTTAGTAGTTAACAGGTGCTGGTCCAATTACCTGTTTGACCGTACGCAAACAAGCTGACATTGAAGCCATTCCACGCGTGCTCCAGCACCTGATCGTAGCGTAAGGTTATCCGTCTGAAAAGCATCATGTGACGTATTTGAGGTGTCCATACCTTGATACCAATGTCTTCCCAGACAGTTTGCTGCGAGGCATGGCCAGGTTCTGACGCTGGCACAAAACTGTTGTAGCTGGGCTCATGAATCGAGTTCAAGGATGATCAGCGAACATATTCAAGCTGAAACTTAATATACTGTTCTCGTTACCTGTAGTCGAACGTAAAGGCCTTCTCCACGTTTGTTTCCGGGTCTGTGATAATCGTCTGCTGTGTCTCCTTCACCATGCCTGTCTGCAAATATAAGTCAATCTAATCTTTGTACAAACCACCACTACGGGCTCTCACGTACGTATGCACGAGGTGCTCTCCATCGACTTTTCGCGCTCGTTGAAGGGGCGAACCCGCACCGCGACTTGCACATTTTCAGACATGACTTGTGCTCTGCCGGTTCACAGCCACCCAGAGTCCACTCCTCACACCTGCTGGGGTTGCATGCACTAAAAGCGAGTGGCTGATTATAAATGTAGCACCGTTATATACGTAACGATGCCGCATTTATACTGCGGTTCTGCTTCTCAGCATACTTGAGCACACACCATCAGGAAAGCTTGTCCTGAAGGTTTGACTCCATCTACAACTTTTCATCCACGTCCGCGACTGGCGATATATCAGTCATCTCTCGATATGCCCCCACACGGCCCAGCACGAAGCAGATACAGTAATCCACGCCATTCCACGCAAACCCACGCAGCTGAGCCCAACAGTGTTGCGCCAACACGACGTCACCGCCGCTGCGCGTCAATGCAGCGCATTGACGCCCTCTGACTTCAAGTCAAGCGCCGAATCAGATGCTGTGCTGTACCAGTTCGGCGGTACCGGAGCCCGTGGTGTGGCGCACACGACTCGCCGTGGCCCTACGATCGCCGCACCACCAGGACGCTGCACGAGACACGCGACCGAGCGGTCATCGGCGCGCAGCTCCGCGCAGAATCGAAGAGGTCTCGGCGGTGGCGGTGGGTCACTGGTCCCCCTCTGTCTCGACCACTTGCCGCGCATGCTCTCGCTCGCCTCCGCCCCGCGCGCGCGCGCCGCGCGGCTGTCGGCGTCGCTCGGCCGGCGCCCGCGCGTGATCCGCGTGCTGTCCACGCGCCCGACGGCCGAAGTGGCCGCGGCCTCGAGCGTCAAGGCGGCGGCCACGGCGGCGATCGACGCGGCCGACGTGGCGGCGGGCATGACGCTCAAGGAGCGGCTCGCGATCTACAGCCAGCTGGGCAAGTCCCGCCTCAGCGCGCTGGTGGTCATGACCACGGGCGCGGGCTTCCTCATGGCCGGCGGGCCCATCTCCTGGAGCACCTTCACCGCCGCCACCGTGGGCACGTCGCTGGCCGCAGTGTCGGCCAACACGTTCAACCAGTGCTGGGAGGTGGAGCTGGACGCCAAGATGCAGCGCACGCACCGCCGCCCGCTGCCCTCGGGCCGCATCACGCGGCCGCACGCGCTGGCCTTTGGCGCTGCCACGGCCACGGCCAGCACGGCCGTGCTGGCCGCCGGATGCAGCCCGCTGGTGGCCTCGCTCGGCGTGCTGAACATCGGACTCTACTCGCTCGTGTACACGCCCATGAAGATGAAGAGCGAGTTCAACACGTGGGTCGGCTCCGTGGTGGGCGCCATCCCGCCCGTCATGGGCTGGGCTGCTGCCACGGGCACAGTGCTGGCGCCGGAAGCTGCGCTGCATGCGTACTTGATGTACTGCTGGCAGATGCCGCACTTCTTCGCGCTGAGCTGGCGGTCCCGCAAGGATTATGGTCGCGGCGGATACAAGATGGTGGCATGCAACGACCCCACGGGCTCCCGGAGTGCTGCGTTGGCGCTGCGCTACTCGTACTACATGGGCGCGATCCCGATCGTGGCTGCGCTCACGGACGCCACTAGCTACATGTTTGCAGTCGAAGGAACGTTAGTCAACGCGTACACCATCTACCTGGCGCACAAGTTCTACGCGAAGCCCAGCAACGCCTCTGCGCAGAAGGTCTTTCTGGCGTCGTTGTGGTACCTGCCTGTCATTATGGGCTGCATGGTGCTGCACAGCCAGCAGTGGATGGACGAGGAGGAGGTTGAAACCAAGAAGGAAGCGAACGTTTGGCGCGAGGCCTTTTTGGGCGAGGTGGAACACTTCCAGCCGCAGGACCCCTCGGTAACTTTCGAGGAGAGCTCAATGTCTGCGTGGTTAGTCTCCAAGGTACGCGCGGTTCGTCATAGCCTCCGGGATATCTGCATCCACGAGAGTCTGTGGGGAGTGAAGGACGGCCAGCACCACGCTGACGAGTCCAACGTGCTGTGCCCCGTGCACGTTGGCCACCAGGCCAAGGAAACGGTGGCAATCACAGCACAAGCTTCTCGGAAGGACCTTTAAATTTGTCCATACGTGAAGATCTATGTGTAAAGCGAGCAGCAACAACGGCAATCATCAGACCGGGTGTCGAGAGCACCTGATAAACAAGTAAAAAAGATTTGCACGGGCGCAAAAAGCGCCCAGGCTTCATTCTGTCTTAAGCTTACACAGGTTGTTGTACTTACACGCTGATCACCACTTGATGCCCAGCGGATTGGATTGCTCCATCTTCGGAACAGCGTGATACTGCGTGTGCAGTACCGCGCGTGCAGCGTCGGAGAACGGCAATCCACCCAAATACTTTTCGTACACGTACTTCACAGCCGGGTTGGCTGTCGGCTCGCGCACCTGCAGCTCTTGGAAACGGCTCGTGACGTTGTCAAGCAACTCCGAAGCCAACAAGGTCGACTTTGGCTTAATCTGTCCTCCACCGTTGAGGCACCCGCTTGGGCATGCCATGATCTCGACGTAGTGGTACGGGCACTTGTTTCGCCTGATCTTCGTCATAATCGACTGGATGTTCCGGAAGCCATAGGCGACAGCGAACTTGAGGACATCATTCCCCTCCACCACGAGAGATACCTCACGGAAATCGGGATTGCGGCCAGCCACGTATTCCAGCGGGCCGTTGACCTCCACATTAAAGAGCTCCTTGGCAGCGAAGCGAAAAATGTGCTCGAGGTGGCCTCCTGAGCTGGCGTTAACGTTACTACCCAAGACAGTTGAACCATCCTCGGACACTCCACTCAGCATGACCTCTTCTGGTGTAAGATTCGCAAGATCAAGTGACGCAAAGTCGATATTGAGGGACTCGAGCAGCTCGATGATCTCTGTCGTGGCGAGAACACAATCCACGTCCTTCGTTGCGATTTCGGGTTCCTGAAAATCCTTGCGCGATGCCTCCAGCTTCTTATCAAAGCACGGCATCACTGCAACGTGGTAAACATCGCTCGGGACAACACCATGCTCACCACTAACAAAGCGCTTGATAATCAAGCCAGCAATCTGCTGTGGGGACTTCGTCGTATCAATGAAAGGAATCGCATTGGGCTGCGACTTTTCAGCATAACAGATCCAACCAGGACAGGACGATGCCAACATCGGCATCGCTTGCAGCGGGTCCTGCAGCGGGTTGGCCGCAGTGCTGGGCTCGAGATACTCCGTCTTGGCCGACGAGACGGCCACGGACGATGGCGGCCGTGCCCAAATGGTCTTCTGCTGATTGTGGTATCGGTGCAGAAACTCTGCGCGAGACTCGAGCAGCGCAAAGTCGCCGCTGCACGTCGAGTCGATCACGAGGTTCACGCCGAGGTTCCGGAAGAGCGTTACGAGCTTGCGGTGCACCACAACGACAGGCATGTCGAAGTGCACCGCCAGCGATGCGCGCGACTGCGGAGATAGCGTCACCACCACGCGCTTGTACTTCTTAGAGGCGATTGCGTCCAGCATCTCCTTGCAGCTCTGCTGCGAGATCAGCACGGTCTCCGCCGACGTGACGCAGCCACTGCATGCGAGGCAGTCATCCAGAGAGATGGTGGCCTTCTCCTGCGTGGTGGTGCGGATGATGCTGGGCTTCACGGGCTGCGGCACAGCCCAGTCCGCGGCCGAGAGCTCCGTCTCCAGCGTGATCTTGGCCAAGCCGTTGCTGCTGCTGGCGTCAGGCTGAGCCGAGTCCGACGTGAACAGCGGGTTCACGCACGCCTGCGACGGCTGGATGTAGTCGTTCAGGTCTCCGAGGAACACGGACGCCTGCAGGCACGCACGGTACAGAGAGTTAGGGCGCCATGAAGGACCGCCACCACTAAGTTGATGCTCACCATTGCTCTGCCGATTCGCTACTGCAGTGACGTCCGTTGCTTTTGGTGGTCACTCATCATATGTGGTGTGGTGCACATAAAGAAGGCTTACGCAATCCAAATTTATAGTCCGACTATTCAGGACGACCAAATATAGGCGGTGTATCCATGATGCTTTTTGCAGCGGCAGGAAAAAACCTTCACTTTTCTGAAGTCCCATTTTGCTCAATTTGTGAGCGTACCACCCTGGGTGGTACCCAGGGAGGCTACTTATCCGGATACACGTATCTTTTCCCTACATACCAGTGGTACTAGTATTACACAGACACGAAGTCGTCGCTCGGAGAGTCTCGACCTGGCTGGTTGGGTGAAAGCTACATAAATTTAATCCAGTGGCCCACCACCAGCGGTGGGTTCTACCCGCCGGTGTAGAGTGCGCGTACTCACGCCCAGCTTCGCTCCCTCTTGACATGCAGCACGATTCAACAAAACGTATTGGGTTTTGCCTTTCACTGGTACTGAACTACATGTACATGTACCACAGGTACATGTAGTTCGGTAACAGGTACAGTATTTGAGAGATGACCCGCGCTGCAACTACATGTACATGTACAGCGATGCTGACTAAGGGAGGTTTTCCCACGTGTAGGATAGTCCATTTGCGGCTATTGATCGTTGGAACGAGCAGATCCGATTCGCTTGGCGGACGTGCAGCGAGACGAATGCTAGCGCCGCGCATCGCGTGGCTGTTAGAACGAACACTTTGACAAAGATGGTGTTAGGTTGACTCTGCGGCTTCAGCAACTTCGTAAGTTGTATATTGTAAGTTACAACTTACGGCTTCAGCAACTTCGTAAGTTGTAAGTTGCTGAATCCGCAGAGTCAACCCAACACCATCTTTGTCAAAGTGTTCGTTCTTACTGTACGTGTATCAATATGCATTGGCCAGTAATATATAACCGTAGCCTGTGTCGGGGCAATGAAATCCTCTGCCTGTGGCACAGGTGCCGAACAGTGACCGTTCAAAATGAACCCGTCGTCGACGACGGGTTCATTTTCGCCCAGTGCCTGTGCCGCACAGGCTGTGCGGGGCTGAAATAAGAAGTGATGTGGGACCCCCACACTAGAACGCGAGTGAAGCTATCGATCACCGAAGCGCATATCCTCCGGTTATGAGGGCGACCACGTGTGCGGTTGCCGTGGCTGACGGGCTCCGGCCCCACGACGGGGCTTTCCCACGACTGCCAGTCTTTGCAGTTTTCGTCCGTGCGTGCGCGCCTTTCGTCGGCGATCTCGTCGTGATTTATGCGAGCGCTCGCACGCACAGCCTACTGCTTTCGACTACACAGCCCACTACTGTAGCACTGCCGCATGCAGAGTCGACGGCTGGGCCGAAGGGATCTCCTCGCTGCCTGGAAACGTTGAAGTTGCTGAACCCATCGCCTGGAGTTCGGCGACGATGGATACCGGTACAGTAAGTAGCTCAGCATACGGTTAGCAGCTATTTGTTGAACAGTATTGCGAAATTCTACCGCGAATATTCGGCATCGGCGCCCGATCGCCGTGCCAACTCTGACTTTTTCTGCGCTGGGACTGGCTCTTCGGCCAGCCGAGGGAGAGAGAAACAACCGGTCGACAGCGCAATAAACCGCTTCGAGAGCAGCGCGCGGCGGCCCGAGGCAGACGCCGATCGAGTCCAAGCTGGCGCCCCACAGCGACGCGCGCGGGGCGAGGAATGCCCAGATGCTCCCCGGCGCCTTCGCACGACTGAGCGCGGCCCTGGCGCTGCTGGGCGCCGCGCGCGCCGAGTTCCCGGCGACTCTCGCGTACAAGTGCGAGAGCAACCGCTGCGTGTACTCCACGGACACGAGCGGCACGTTGTTCACGGACCCCGTGGACTGCGTCAAGCAGTGCCGCACGTCGGACCTGCAGAGCGTGGACGAAGGCAGCGACCTCTCGGACGTGGCCAGCATCCAAGTGGCGTCGTCGCTCAACGGCACGTGCGCCAACTGCTCGCTCGTGGCCTCGTCCACCTACAACTTCCCGCAGATGCTCGAGACCTTCGACCTCTCGGCGGCCTCCGTGCGCGCCGGCAGCTGCAACTTCACGTGCGAGATCACGCTGGACACGCCCACGCTCTGGGTGCTGGAGGGGACCGCGTCCGACTGCTGGGCGGGCACGGCCGACACGGCCGTCGAGTGCTCGCGCGACGGCAACGCCACCGTCATGACGCTGGATGCGGACGCCCTCGAAGTGCTCATGGCGGTGCACGACAGCTACGAGTTCGTGGTGGACAACGTCACCACGAGGCTCGGACCCGGCACGTTCACAGAGGACACGACGCTCGCCATCAAGTTCGACGGAACAGGTTGCCTCGCGTCCAACAGCGACGCACAGCAGGCCTTCGAGCTGGACTTGACCTCGAGCTCGTACAGACTGGTCGGATCATTTTCAGACACGGTGATGGAAGCGGACGACCCCACCATTATGTCGCCTACTCCGGTGACGCTCAGCGTGACGAGCGGCGCGGTGCTGAGTGCAGGGGCATTCTTCTTGCTGCGTGTCGCGAGCGACAAGGAAGACGAGTTTGGAACAATGATCAGCAACGTGTCCACAGCGTCCATGTTGCTACCGGACTCCGGAAGCTCCTCAGCGATTGATCTGGAGCTGTTTGTTGGGGCATCTAACATCTCCTTCACGATCCCAGACTCCTTCACAGGCAGCATCCAGAACGGCGACACAGTGAATATTTCCTTTCAGACGTTCCAGAACCCTGCGAATAGCTCAGTCGCTATCGATAAGGTATATCTATCGGCCTACCAGGGCCTGGCTTCCGCCGTGGACAACTCGCCCATCCAATTCTATGAACTGGATAATGCCAGTCGGTCACTCAAGGCAGCCCCCCTGGATATTATTACCGTGGTGGTGTACGGCGCATGCTTTTTGTTCTCGCTGGTGATTATTAGGTGGCACGGCCTGCCACTCACAGTGAATACGCTTTGGACAGATTTGGTGGCGATCACAGCGCTGTTTTCGTTCGCTGCAGCGACAGGTGGATTTTTGGTATGGGTTATTCAGCCCTCAAAGGCGTACGTTCACTGGTACACTGCTCAATACTTTTTCAACACCGCGATGATTTTGTCGCTTTGCTTTCACTGGGCCACTGTGCTGTCGTTCAAGTGGTTTAAGAAGCTCAGCTTCACGTCCCCAGTTGTGATGGCGTACGTTTTGATCAATGCGTGCGTACTTGCCTTCATTGTTGTAGTTTCAATCATGGCGGAAGAAAAGTTAGAGTGCGTCTATGACGTTAAGTCAACGTCGTGCTCATCACAGGAAGAGTGCTCACTGTCGATTGCTGCAGAGGGCAAGATTGTACGGTCTGCCATCGAAGAATGTGATATGGAAGCATTCTACTTGGCTTTTGGTACAGGTTTCATCGTCTACACCCTGATGCTGATGGTGCTTGGCTGCATGGTAATGAGTCGTGGGCGAACATTGATGCTAAACGAAGACCCGTCCGACGCTCGAATCCGCAAGTCTCTGACGATTTTCTACGCTATCATTGCTACGACGTGCGTTCTTTACATTTCGGCTCAGGTGATATATATCGCTCAGTATGTCTCGCACAAGGGTGAGGATAACCAGCTTTCAGACGTCGTGTGGTATATTTTTATCGTGTGGCTGCCACACAGCCTGCCACCACTACTTCTACTCTTTTTGCAGTGGAATCCCAGTACAGAGAACTTCCGCCAGGACGAAGCGCCTTCGGTGGATCAGTCTTCCAAGGAGGATGTGTTCAACTACACACCTCGGTCTTCTGGGTCGTCAAGTCACATGCCATATTCGAAATTGTTACGTGATCGTTTGAGCATGGGAGAATCGATGCTGAACAACGACGAACCCGGCAGTCGTTTGCGAATCATTGTGCGATTGAAACTTCCAGCGTCTTTTGATCGCGCATGCTTTGTGTCGCTCGATTTCTACTCGTCGAAGGAGACTATTACGTCGAGTAACTCGCTGCATAGCATCTCAACTGCGGCTGCTTGGAAATGTGTGGGCACTACGGAGCCAGTGGGTGTGGCTGGTGAAACAGAGTCAGTGCTTACAACGGGATCAACACACGCGATTTTTCCGTTTGTTGCAGTCCTGGAAGTACCGGTAATTGGTCCTGCGTCCAACACACTGCTGCGTTTTATGGTACATGCTAGCACTTTGGGAAAGCGTGATAACTCGTCACACTATCTAGATCGTTCGAGTTCTAGCCATGGTAGCCAGGACACGACCTCGAATCCGCAACTGTCGTTCCAGATGACAATGTTCCACCCTGTGCTGGAGTTTGTGACGTCTTCTCAGGCTGTACTCGATGCGGCAGCTAGCGGGCATTCATTGAATATTCACCCATCGGACGATCACACGTGCGCAATTTTAGAGGAATTCCCCTCTTTGCAAAGCGAGATCAATAGTATCTTGATGGGCAATGCGAAGAATGCCGAGCTGAGTGTCCAGACCGTCATGATGCCGGGCGATATTTCGAACCGTGACGAGGCTTCGTCCCACAAGAACATCGGTAACATTATCCGATTTTTCCAGTATGACACGGAAGATGGTGGTGGTGGTCTTGTCGTGGAGGATCTGCAGGAGAGCATTTACTCAAACGCTGTCCCGCGCCAGCTGATTGAGTTGATTGCAGCTGAACGCCAGGAGCAAGCCGACCGTGCACGGGAAGATCTACACAGCTTCCTCAACCAGAAGAAGGGAAAGCAGAACATGGGTTTCTATGGCACCCTGATCGGACAGATCCAAGATGACACAGACTCTTCACTTGCCCGCGAATGGCTCGAGGATCGTGTACGACGACGTAAAGAATATGTCGCTATGCTCCGTAGAAATATCCAGTACCTGGTAAATCGTGACAAGCACAAGAACTATTTCAAGGCTAGCGTTGAGAAGAAATCGTCTGACTTACGCTTTGTGCCGATTAACATGCACATCCAAGACCTTCTGATTGGACCAACCAACGCGTTCATCAACGATGAACGGCGGCGGTCTTCAAAGGAGGTATCCGCGTACGATTTCACAACAGTAGGCGCGCCTGCAGCACATGTATACAAGTTCAACAAGGGCGGCATTCTTTCGTATCAGAACCGGCGTAAGAAAATGGAGGCTAAAATTGCAGAAGCCGACCTGGATCTATCCAAGTGGCCCGAGGAAGTGCGTGAGTATGATGACCTCAAGTGGGATCTGCAGCTGCGTATGGATTGTGCGTTTGCTCAGGCATTAGCGGCGCTCACGTGCAGTTTCGTGCGCAAAGTGGAAGTTGCGATTCAAAATCCGGATGTTGTCCGTGGCGAAGATATGTTGCGTCAGTTTTCGAGCCTGGGTTTCCTTTTCCAGGTCGAGTCGTTGTTGTCTACACATGGCAAGGAGATTGGGATGCTCGAAGACATGGCGGGTGCAGTGGAACATTTGAGTTGTGTAGCGTTTGTGATTCAAGATGTCCGCGACAAACCTATGAACCGTTTCTCTTTCCGCATGTCACGACGTAAAGATGTGGCCGATGAAGCTGGTGTGGTGAAGGTTACTGTTTCGAACAAGACCAGCGCAAAGCGGTCTCACGTTAAGTACATTGTGACGGTGCAGGTCGCTACTAGTGAAGTGGAATTGCCTGAACGTTTAGCTGCTGGCGGTGAGATCCACGTTACACCGGTGCTATTTTCCCAGGGCATTAATGAGATGCAAACGATTGCCAACAACACAGAGCGCGCTAAGACGGAGCTGCAGGATATCATTAACTTCCGCAGTTTGAAGCCTTTGAAGTCATTCTGCGAGAAGTATCGCCGCCTGGTAGTAGCTATGCCTACCAACGGCTTGAGTGGGTTATCGTCTTCTGGCCGTAGTCGCGCCGGCTCACATCGCTACAAGGCAATGTCTACAGATTCAACGATTACGTCTCCGCTGCACCTCTCACAGGACGAAGTGACACAAGAGCTACGTGCGCTCGAGGCGTCTATCAACGAAGCAGCACAGAGCCTTGTAAAGACAAAGCGTACAGAAATTTTGAAGCGGTCATCGGATTTGTGTCGTGAGCTAGGTGGTGGTCGTGTCACGGTTTGTAAGAGCGCCAAGGATCGCACAGCCATGTCAGTGACTTTGGAGCAGGTGCGTATTTTGCAGCGTCATCACGACCTGCCTGAGCACCGTGTTCCAGCGACAGTCTCCGTAATGCGTAGTCATGGTGTGCGTATTGAAAACGCACTTAAGAATACGGGCAAGCGTCAGTTCGCTTTCAACAAGCTGCAACGCTCGCTATTGCCTGAGGAGTATCGCTGTCCTGACCAGGTGGGTGGCACGGGCAACGTGAGTTAACACGTGCGCACCACCACGCCGTTTAGCAACGGTCAGAAGCTAAGCAAAGTCCGAAAGGGTATACAGATCTAATAGTAATTTTGTGTTTCCATCTCGATCGTGTTAAGGTTGCTAAAGATCGTTAAAGTGTAATTGAGTGACGTAAGCTATGGACTGACTGGGGTTGAGAACTGGACCACTAGGTATACTCGACGCATCGCCTCCATTTGATTCCTTCGCTACTGCGGCGGCTTTGGCGAAAAAGAGGTCTGCTCCATGGCGTGTTGGCGATGTTGCAAGGCGAGCGTCAGCTTCAAGTTGGTTACGCTTGCGCAGCTTGGCCATCATCTCCTCGTCCGAAATGCCCTTCTCAGCTGCCACCTTTTGTTTCTCTGCCAACTGCATTTTATAAAGGTGAGCTTCATACAATGCCCGAAACAAAATGCATACATGCAATACCTCGTACCTCTTTCTTGCGCATAACTTCAGCGAAGTGCCGAGAGCTGCTCATTTTGAGGATGTCGCGCGATGGTACCAGCACGCTCAAGTGCTCGCCTTCGATCTCTGATCCAGTCGCTGAGACTTCAGAACGTGCAGAATCAGGTTCATCGTCACTATCGGCAATTGTGATACCGATTCGAGCTGCCATAAGAGAAGCTGAAGGCAGCGCGCGCGTTGAAGGCCGAACGCGAATGTTGTTTTCATGTAGACGTGGGTCGTTATTAGTTGTTGGTGACCACATTGTGTGACCATCTTCAAGCATTTCAAGATGGGCATTGTTGCCACCGTCCTCAGGGTTGTTTCCCTGTACGTTTTCATCACCGGCAGCACTGCTATTACTATCACCTCCGGCTCCATCGTACGCACCGAAGCTGTTCACGGATGAATTTGATTGACCCACAATTTCCAGGATTTTGGTGAGCTTTAACTCGGCAGTAATGAGATACCCTGCATGCTCACCACCTGACATTAATGACAACATGGAGTTCGTAGGTGTCATATTGATGCCACCAGCTCCAGCTCCACTTCCAGTTGTACCCGAAGCTCCACCTGCTCCATTACTGTTGTCTCCCATGCCAGTTTCTAATACGTCATCGAAAGCCTGCAGTCGCCGCGCCAGTCCAAATGAACCTTGCCGAACCGCTGACATAACACCATCGAGTCGTTCATACGCAGATTTGTTCACTTTGAGTGTAGCCTTCGCTTGCTGTATTTCACTCTCGAGTGTGTTGTACACCTCGCGATTGAGCTCGATACCTCCTATACCTGATGCCTTGAGCTCGTTCAGCTCCTGCAATACCTGCTCTTTTTCCTGTCGTACAGTAACTAGGCGCTCTTCTGCTTGAGTTTTCTCTTTGTCTAGAGATACACTTGTAGCTGCTTGAGCAGCAATTTTTTCAACAACCTCGCGCAAAGTTGAGGCCCCCATTGCTAGCTTAAGCTCAGCGAGTACCGCTTCAAAGTCAGCATTCTTTTGAGACTTCACTAAGTTTGCCGCATGCAAAGCTTCGCTAGCACGCTCTCGATTCTCAATACATCGCAACAGCCGAGCTTCTTCCTCTGCTGACAAGTCCCCCCGCATTTCGGCCACCATTTCGGCCCGCTCTTGGGCACGTTGTAATCTCCACGCCTCCATCTTTTGAGAATTTCTGGCACGAACCTCATGATCCCCAAGCTCGCGTGCTCTAGCCTTCCGTTCCTTCTGCAGTTGTACTTGAACCTCTTGAAGGAACTGCACCGCATGGCTTTTACCAACCTCAAGCTGCCTGCACAACATTTTAACTTCTTCGACTTCACGTTCACTACTTTCCACTGCTGCCGCCATACCTGTGAGCTGTGCATCTACGCGCAATTGTGTGGTTTGCAATCGGCGAATCATGTGTTCGAGCTGCCGCCGGTGGTGCATTTGTTCCTCCATACTAGATGTGCACTGTGCAATTTGTTGCTTGATTTGTATATTTTTCTTGGATATCGGCGTATCTTGGTTTTGTATGCGGCTAAGCGTTTCGTTTTCCAACTGCAACACACGTAGCTCGTCCTGTAAACAAGACGAACGCACCATGATCATTCCTTGACAAACCATTTCACCCCTAGCATTCCGCAATTTGCCATAGAAGATACGTACCAATAGTCCATTTAGCTCGCGCTGCTTTCGCTCTACCATGAGTTTGAGCTCGTTGAATTTACGAGCATTCAGATGGACACCATCTTCCAAACATTCAATATCACGCTGACTTGAATCTGTTTCCGGTACTGCGCTACTGCTGCTTCCCTCGTGCAAACTTCGAATTGAACTAGATGCTGCAGAATCTCGCCCAGGTAGCATGATAGGTGTGCTTGCTTTCCTAACAGCCTCGACTAACTCGCGTTTATGTGTTATTTTCTTCAGCTTTTGCGTGACCAGACTGCTTTTTCCTCCGTTGGTATTATTGCTGGCAAACATTTCGTACGCGCCTTGAGCAGATGTATCTGTAAGTGGTAGTAGCCGCATCCTCCCGGCTATTCCTCCACGCTTCTTAGGATGCCTTTCGTTGCTTCGTAAGGGTGTGTTCTGTCGTAACACAATTGTTACTACATGCGAAACTTCCCCTTTACGACCGCAGGTACCATTGGCACGTACCCCCGAAATGTCTGTGAACTCGGTAGTCATGTTGTCACTAGCGGCAAACTCTTCCTCTTTGGCTTGACTTAGGCACCCCACAGAGCTAGCGTTCCATCTCGATTTTCAACACACACAGTTAAAACGCTCGAGGCCAGAGCCTAAATGGGCATGACGATTGAAACGACCATCATACACGCCACAACTTTGAGCAAAAATAACTCGCACTTGTGTAGTAAGTTGTGAAAACCGTGTTCACCCTATTCGGATGTCAGCATTGCTGTTTTCAAATAACCCCACCATGACGGAATCGCCCAAGAAGAAAAGCATGTCGTCGCCCATCCAGAAAATGGAGCAAGATGCAGCTTCGAACATTTGGACAATTTGGTATGCGTCGCAATACGGCAAACTCGACCGTGTACGTTCGCTTTTAGACCGTAAAGCGGTCGTCTCGATTGATGTCCAAGAATTTGTACGTGAGCAAAGCTAAGCGGCAGGTGGTTGTTGTGCTGGAGAAAATAATACTTTCTCTTGGGCTTAGCGAACACGTTGGAGTCCACTGCATTTCGCCTGTCGATACGGACACAGCTCACTCGTTGCGCTTCTTGTTGCTCGAGGTGCTAATGTGGAATTAGAAGACTGGGTAAGCTATGCTGCTAAAGGGTGTCAATGTTTCTTCAAGGACGATTTACTAATCTGTTCTCAATTCTCAGCAAGGAAACACTCCCCTGCATCTGGCAGCTGGTTGGGGAGATTTACAGTGTTTGACATTGGTGCTGGAAGGAGGTGCTGATGTCCGACGAAGAAACGGCAATGACAAAACAGCACTGAACCTAGCAGTCGAGCTGTCTAGGAAAGATCATGCTCACTTGTTAAAAGACTGGAAACCGCTGGGTTTAAGTGCTAAGGGTTCGTATTTGTCGGGAGATGTACTAGTTTAATTGATGAGGAGCTCACTTCTAACATGATATCTCAATAGATCTAGCGGCATTTCGTCAAAAGCTTGTCGACGAAAACACAACTTTTAAACTGTTGGAGCAAACGCTAGCAGCAGAGGAAAACCCAGATATTCGGTTGGAACTCCAGGCACTTCACTTCAAACGGCAGTGCTTCGGGTCGAATCACCCTGGTCTTCTTGGGACGTATATCAAGCTCGTGAATTTATATAGGTTTGTCACTTTCGGCTGCATCGTTTTTCAAGATCTCACAGGTCTTGCTATAATTGCACAGGGACGACGGAAAGTTAGATGATGCATTCACAATGGCAGACTGTGGATTGACATTGTCTGAGATTACCCATGGTCGTAGTCACTTAGAAACGGCTCGATGGGTAAGTACACTAGCAGAGCTGTTTATGCTCCGCGAAAGTGTCGAGCAAGCTGTTCACTGCTTCAACGAAGCTTTGAAAACATTCACAGCGTACGTTTCTATCAGAAAAAAGTTATACGTAGTGAGAGCTGGTCTTAGCTAAATCTGTGTCATACTTACAGCTTAAAAGGTGAAGGAGATCACGAGACTTTGGTTGCATTAGAAAACCTAGCGATCGTGTGTGATAAGGCACAGAAACTGGAGGACACGGAAACATGCCTCAAAACACTTTTGTACCTCCTGACGCAGCGGTATGGTGGTGGCTACAACGCCAAACTTTTACACCTCAGCGTTCGACTAGCATCTGTCTTCCTCGCCCAGGTACGCACACTGTACAATAGTAAACGTTGGAAATGTGAGTATTGTAAGTTGTTACTTTTTAAAATAATTTTCAGAAACGAGTGCACGAAGCTCGCGAGTCTTTTGAGCAGTGTTTAGTGCATGCCGAAAACCTGTACGGATCGACAGATGAGCACACAGTTACGTGTACGGACGCCTTAGGTAAATGCTGTTTTTTGCTCGGTGACTTTCAGGTACGCACCTCACAACAAAATATGCATACGCTGTAGAGTTAGACTTGCGTTCAAGTTGAGCCGCTCAACCCTTACAAATAGCGCTGTAGAGTTAGACTAACCGTGCTGCTGCACAGGAGGCTGAGAATTACTTCAAGCGCTCGCTAGCAGTAATAATGCGCGTGCCCAGTCCAAACGCCGCTGGAACACCACTGTCTCCATCCCGCCAGGACCGATTTCGCCGTGCTCAGAACAACTTGGCTATGGTAGCAGTAGCTGCTAGATCGGCTGAGGCCGTGCACGCGCACCTCAAGCACTTGGGGTACACGCGTGAGGAGCGTGGAGCGCCATCCACCGTGCTGCCATGTTGAAGTGCTCAAATCGCATATATTTTAGTCCGAATAGTCCAATTCAAACATTTAGTCCTGCTCAACTTCCCTTTTCGTTTAGCCATTCCAGCCATTGATCTGCTGTACCCGCCAAGCAGCGAGCACCATGTCGGAGAAGGCGCCCCAAGTGCTGGGCGGCACGCGCCCCAACGTGGACGAGCGCTTCCACCTGCAGGAGGTGGAAGAGAATGAGGCGAATGCGGCGTCTGCGCCGTCCATCTACGCGCTCCAGGCCGAGGACGACGTTCCGGAGGTCACGACCATGGAGAGTTTGTGCATGAACTGCCACGAGGACGGCACGACGAAGCTGCTGCTCACCATGATCCCGTACTTCCGTGAGGTCATCCTCATGTCCTTCGAGTGCGAGCACTGCGGCTTCAAGAACAGCGAGGTGCAGTTCGGCGGCAAGGTGCAGGAGCAGGGTGCCAAGATCGAGCTCGAAGTGACGGAGAAGGAGGTGCGTGCAGCAGCTGCAACCTCTGGCGAAGAGAGTGTGGCGTGGTGG
This sequence comes from Phytophthora fragariaefolia, assembly GCA_030267785.1. NCBI lineage: Eukaryota > Oomycota > Peronosporomycetes > Peronosporales > Peronosporaceae > Phytophthora > Phytophthora fragariaefolia. Next base: position 48,219 of record BSXT01001505.1, read on the forward strand.
TGCTAACTGGTCCCTGGTCGTGTCTCTTGGTGCAGGACCTGAACCGTCAGCTGATCAAGGCTGACGCCGGCGTCATCTACTTCCCGTCGCTGGACTTCGAGATTCCGCGCGAGACGCAGCGCGGCAGCATCAATACCATCGAGGGTGTGCTGCAGAAGGCTATTGAAGACCTGCGTGAGAACCAGGAGCACCGTCGCGAGATCGACCCGGAGACTACCGAGAAGATCGACGAGTTCATTGCCAAGCTCGCGCTTATGTCGGCTGGCATCACGCTGCCGTTCACGATTGTGCTCGACGACCCTTCTGGTAACTCGCACATTGAGAACCCGCTTGCTCCTGCTGTTGACCCCAAGCTGAAGGTTACGAACTACTACCGCTCGGAGCAGCAGGATCTGGACTGTGGACTGCAGCCCGATATGTCGCACGATGCGCCGTCGCAGGCCCCGCGTGTGCTTCCGCACCGCAACGAAGGTCTGGACAAGTTTGTGGAGGAGGCAAACATTGCCAAGAAGGAGGTTATCCAAATCCCTGCGGACTGCTTTGCATGCCAGGCGCCTGGTGTTTCGTGCATGTGCATGACGGACATCCCTCACTTCAAGGAGGTGATCATTATGTCATTCAACTGTGAGGCGTGTGGTTTCAAGACAAATGAGGTCAAGGCTGGTGGCGCTATTCCGCCCCAGGGCGAGCGCATCACTCTTAGCGTGGACCCGAGCAAGGATCCGGATGTGATGGACCGCGATATCCTCAAGTCCGATTCGGCGTGTGTGAACATCCCTGAGATCGAGCTGGAGATGGCACACGGTTCGCTTGGTGGTCTGTACACCACCCTGGAAGGTCTGCTAGACAAGATTCGCCAGAACATTGAGGAGGGCAACCCCTTCGCTGTAGGCGACAGTGACGGCGGCCGCTCGCTGCTGAACGCGTGGCTGGCACGCCTTGATGCTCTGAAGCGTGGCGAGCAGCCCTTCACGCTCATCCTGGAGGACCCGCTGGCCAACAGCTTCGTGTACTCGCCGTTCGGCAGTGCTGACGACGACCCGTACATGGTTGCCGAGAAGTTCACGCGCTCGGAGTATGAGGATGACGTGCTGGGTATTACAGACATGAAGGTGGAGAACTACTCGACCGACGCTGGACTGGACAGCATCACGGAGGAGGAGGACAAGCCTGCCGAGCCCATCCGCAGCGACAAGGAGACCATGGGCGGCGGCCGCGCCATCGACCCGTCCAAGTACCACCCGAACCCGTCGGCCGTCATGGAGGTGCGACAGCAGCTAGAGGAGCAGAAGAAGCTGGAGGAGCAGCAGTAGGATGAGGCCGCAGCGGCGGATGCCGACCTGCCGGTCTTCGACCCGCATCCGCCGTTGCGAATACAGAGGCACTCAAAATAGATGACTACTTTTTTGCAACAAATCTGTTGGGACCAAAATTCAAATTTGAACCTGTCGCGCCTCTTTCTGGACCAAAAGCACAGCGACCGGAGCTGCGCGCCACCGACGCGAGCGGCTCCTTGCTGCACCTCACTAGGGGCGGGGAACGATGCCGACGGGTGAACTCAGCGGAGAGAATGGAGAGGCTGCGCTGACGATGGAGGAGAAGCTGCTGCGCTGGAAACAGACCAAGTCGCAGAAGCAGAAGACCGCGAAGAGCTCCAAGTCGAGCACCATTGGAAGTAGCAGACACGATGTAAGAGGGAATGGAGCGAGCGTAGGCGTCAAGAGAAGCCTAACCAAGGTGAAGGCTATGGGACATCAAAGCAAGTCAACCACCGCGATCTCCACACCAACACCCAGACCCAAGAAGTTTCGTGCTTCGCCGGACTGCAATAGGAAGGCGTCAAATGCTGGTACAAAGTCATTTTCAACGTCGTCCTCGGCGGACAATGTGAAAACACAATTGTCCGTGTCTACTGGAATTCTGAAAGCGTCTCCAGAGACGCGGAACCAAGAAGGAAACCCCCAGTGTCTCATTGTTATCGATGACTATAGTGAAAAGCCGGTGGCCAGCTCGAGCTCAAAGGTTAGAGGCAGACCACTGTCGACCACAGCCACTAGCACCGGAACGCCGAAGCCAGTCTCGGAAATGCGAAGCCAAGAAGGAAGCCCTCAATGTGCCTTCGTTCTGAACAATGACAGTGAACTACGAAACCCACTTTGTCAATCATTCCCTCCGCCAAGTCGCATTACCAAGCACTCGATGACACGATCCAAGGTAAATGATAGAGAGACGCGTATAATGAACCAAACAGCATTACCACAGCAACCCGTGCCGATGGTACCGTCACCAGAGGTGAGGCAAAATAACAGGGAAGTACCGATCTCAGCCAGCCAACCCATACCAAACCAAAGTTCTATCCCGAAGCAGAAAATAATTGCTACATCCAGGGTAATTTGGAGTGAAGATCCTACTTTTGACAAGGAAAACCAGAGCGATGAATCAATCCTACCTAACCAGAATCTGCCAGCCCCAGGAGACACTGTGGAGAAGCAACCCGAGTTACTAGCAAAGGACTTGATCAGGGTCGCTATCGGATTTGAAAAGAAGCGTCGTCTCGCGACCGCCTTCAGTGTTTTTAAGCGGGCAAACCATATTCTTCCCAAACAAAGCGCAAAGCTAACCGAGCGTATAGCGCGCCTTGAGCAAGAGTGCTCGGTAGCCGCGTTCGAACCTCCGTCGCAAGACTTGACCACTTCAGCTTACATGGTCCAAGTTCTTGAGCGGGACTTGATGTCCGTGTTAAACCACGGCTCTACGGTTGAGCTGACTGAGCTACACGCTATCGGTGCGAAAAGGTCCGAGGTTGTGTTTGACAGGCGACCTTATCATCAGGTATGTCCACCTTCATTTTTTGGCATCACCACAGTAGCGAAGTACAACTAACCTGACTTGCTCCTCCTTTCCTCTAGCTCGAGGACTTGCAACGAGTGTCCGGCATCACAGCCAACGTCGTCGCCAGACTGTACCAGCACCACACCACCTGGGAAAACCACCAGTGACTACACGTAAGTAGCTAAAGTTTGTAAATCACGCGATGTGACCTTGAACGGTGAAATGCTTCAAGCACTCGCTCCCCACACGTCGCATGTGAAAGTGTAGCCATGCCTTCCCACACGTCGCATGTCAAAGTGTATCCATGTCTTCCGCCCCCCCCACCCGCTCTCATTCGCCAAAACGGAGCTCGATGGCGACGGCGTGGCAGCTCCAGGAGCAGGAGGAGGCGCGGCGGCTGCGCGCCCAGCTGCAGGCCCAGCAGCAGCAGCAGGAGGAGGAGCGCAAGCTGCGCGTGGGGCTGCGGCAGCGCGGCGCGCCGCGCTGGGAGGCGGTGCGCACGGACGCCAACTTCGTGGAGCGCAGTCGGCGCCGCAAGCCTGGCGCCGTCAAGGCGCAGGAGCGCTACCTGCGGCGCGACGTGCACTGCGGCGTGGCCGCCTGCGCCGCGTGTCGCCGTGCGCGCGCGCTACTGCCGCCGCAGCTGCTGCCCAGGGCCAACGACGGTGAGTACGTGGTGCCCGACGCCTTGAGCCTGCTGCAGTGCATGGAGCTACTGGAGGAGGAGACGCTGCTGAGCCGCGCAGCCCCGCGCCTGCTGGTGCTGGAGAGCGTGTTGCTGGCCGCGCTCAGGCTGGCGCCGAGTCGCGACGCGTCGAGGCTCCGCAAGTTCTTCCGAGGGGAAGACCAGCGCACGGACGGGGGAGTGAGCGTCTACCTCTTCCCGGACCAGCACCACGTCGAGACGTTCGTGGAGCCGGCGGTCATGGACGAGCTGCAGACGGTGAGAGATGATCGAGCTGTGCTCAAGACGCTGGAGTGGTATGTGACGCAGGGACACCTGCCGCCTGAAGCGCGGGTGGTGTTCATGACGAGGGACGTCGACGCGGCGGTGAGTGTGCAGCTCGCAGCGGCAGTGAACGCCCAGGCAGTCACGTGCGAGACGTTCCTGGTGGAGAGACTGCCGAAACACTCGGCGGATACGGCTTTTTTGCTGGAACTTGCAGCGAATACGGCTGAGGCTGTGAGGTACGAGGAAGCACAGCGACTTCCGGACGAGAACGGCAATGTGGTGGGCTCTCAAGCAGAGTTCGCGCCGCACTTGAAGCCAGCACAGCTGGAAGAGGCATTAGCACAGAGATCTTCGCGGGTGCTGGCTGGAAAACTTGAGATAAGCGCATTTAATCCGATGGAGGCGTACGTGATAGTCGAGGGCCCGCACGCTGTCGAGAAGGTGTTTGTATTTGGACGCGCAGCCATGAACCGTGGTGTACATGGAGATCGCGTAGCTGTAGAGATACTTCCGAAGGCACATTGGCGAGCCCCAAAGAGTGACCGCTTGCTCGTGCACTACACGCAAGATGAAGATCAACACCAGCATGAATCGGAAAGTGCCGGGTCAGAGGTTGACGAACAAGAACCGGGGGCCATTCCTACCGGGCAAGTTGTGGGAATTATCAGCCGTTCACCCCGGTATCATGTGGCTACAGTTATTGCTTCCACTGTGAATGCAGGCGATGACTACGCACTTGCTGTACCAATGGACATACGACTACCCAAGGTCCGCCTGCGCTCACAGCGACTTGATGCCCTCCTAGACAAACGTCTGAAGGTTGTCATTGATAGTTGGGCTGCCGATAGTTCGTACCCAAATGGACACTACGTTGGCATTCTTGGTGCATCAGGAAGCTTGCAGACCGAACTTAGTGCGCTGCTCGTTGATAACGAAGTTGAAGAAGCTCCTTTCAGTGAAGCTGCTCTAGCTTGCCTTCCATCAAGTGACGAGTGCCCAATTGATATTGAGGGGGGATGTGTGGCTGAATGTTCAACAGCGAAAAGGCCTGCTCGGTGGGGGTTACTTAACTGGAAGGTTCCTGAAGAAGAAGTCCCGCGTCGCCGTGACCTACGCAAGACGCACCGCGTTTTCAGTGTGGATCCCCATGGTTGTCAAGATATTGATGATGCTATGTCAATTCAACGGTTGCCCAACGGCAATGTTGAGCTTGGTGTACACATTGCCGACGTATCATACTTTGTAGAGCATGGCTCAGCATTAGACTTAGAAGGCAGACGTCGTGGTACGACAGTATATCTCGTGGGCCAGCGTCTGGATATGCTACCCTCTGTACTCAGTGCAGATTTGTGCTCTTTGCACGAGAACCGAGACCGCTTCGCTGTGAGTGTGATGTGCGAGTTGGACGGCAAGACTTTTGATGTCGTGGATAATTCTACGTGGTTTGGGCGCACCATCATTCGTAATTGCTCATCGATGACATATGAGCAAGCTCACCGTCTCCTTCAGGGCGTCAATGCTAATGCAGATGATTCGCCACTGCGGGGTTCAATGCGATCTCAACCGCCTCCAAGTGAACACTTGGAGGGTGTCGCTGGAGGAAGGATCCCAATGAAACTTCAGCAACTTATTCGTGAAGACCTTTGCATACTGACAGACGTAGGCCGCCGATTGGCTCGGACGCGTGGCTCGCAAGGTGGCCTGGATCTATCAAAGCAAGAAGAAGTACGCTTTTCTTTAAACGTATCAGAACTTGGTCAAGAAGATGTGGAGATCACAGTCAAAGAAAGCCTAGAGATTCATGGCACGATTGCCGAGCTGATGATCTTTGCGAATTCAACTGTGGCTCGCAAACTTGTGGAGCGCTTTCCAACTCACGCACTGTTGCGTCGGCACCCACCTCCCTCTGGAGACCGCTTTACGCAGCTTGTTCAACTTGCTCAAGCACGCGATATTATTATTGATGCTACAAACAATTTCACTTTGCAACAATCACTCGCTGCAGCGGAACGTTCGGGGCGAATGGACAGCAAAACAATGTCACTGTTGAAGTCGCTTGCGGTGCGAGTAATGACTGAAGCCGAATATGTGAGCTCGGGGGCTGTGGCCGCAGGAGATGATGCCTCGTCGAATGGTGATGTAACGCGCTTTGCACATTATGGCTTGGGTCTCCAGTATTACACGCATTTCACGTCCCCCATCCGTCGATATGCTGACGTTATCGTACATCGCCAGCTACTAGCGGCGATCGCTTCCCCAATTCCTGGAACTTCAACATCGCAACCTGGCACAACCACACCTGCTGCACCCTTGGTGCTCCCTAAGACTCTTGCACCCTCCGTGTTGGATAATGATGAGGACGAAGATTTCCTTGATGATCTCATCTCATCGGTGGATAGCCAACTTCAAGTATCCATTGCCCCGCCAATAAAAGAAGCTATCCCTACCACCAACGACGAAGCGATTATGGATGGGGATAATCTTTTCCCACCAGAGGAATTAGTGCCTCTGTCTCGGCACCTAAATAAGAAAAATCGCCAAGCTAAGCTGGCGGCACATGCCTGTGACGAGTTGTTCCTGGCATTATACTTCAGCAGCCACACTGTGAAGGTCCCGGCCATTATCACAGCACTCAAGCAGAATGGATTCATCGTGTACATCCCGAAGTATGATCTTCGAGCACCAGTGTACTTACGCGATAAGAATGGTGCTGTGCAAATGGATCCTTTGTTGCTTGGTGTTCGGATTGTGGACACGGATCCAGCGACAGGAGCGTTTGTTGGTGCTGAGTGCATTCGCAAAATTCCTCAAGCGCGGATTGTCTGGGACGGAACTGAACAAAAGACTCTAGAGGTTGTAGCCCCTGACGACAAGAGCACCGTGTTTCATATTCTGGATGAGGTCGAAGTTCAGGTGTCGTGCGAGCTTTCGGCATCAGGTGCTCGAGTGCCTCAACTCCAATTACTTCTCGTGGGTCGCGCTAGTGCTACGCGCAAGAAGCATATTGCATCCTCGCTTTCAGAGCTGCAGCGCGTTGTTCAAACCAAAAGTGAGGCTGAAAGTGGCCTTGATACCATGATAGGTGTTGGACAGTCAAAGGCAACCACAAGTGATGATGAAAAGTCATCCGCAACTAACTTGTACCAGCTTCTGTTGGATGGCCCTAATCTATCTCCGTCGACCAAGAACCTCGCACGTCGCAAACCAGCCCCAGAGGAAGAAGGGAAGAAGAAACCTGGTTTCAAGCGCCGAGGGCCAGGACGCCTGGTGTTTGGAAACTTCTCCACGAATTCACGCCGTCACTACCAGCACAAGCTTGCTCAATATATGGATGGACGTTCGGAGGCTCGAGAGGAGGAGCTGAACATACAGCGTTTTGCCGATGGCTTCTCAGCGATGACCTCGGCACAAGAAGCTCGGCGCGCAGAACGTGAGGCGCTTGTGCGCACGCAGAAGTTAGCTGCGGAGAAGAGACACGATCGCATCAATCGCCGAATGAAGGCTGGCAAATAGTTGACGGCAATATCAAATTCAATACAAAATGATGCCCAACAGGACGGTGTTTTCCTGATGCTGACCCCAGTGACACTTTATCTCCGTCAGTGTTGGTGTAGTGGTAATTTGTGGGTGCCAATTATGCCTGCCTACAGCTCAGTCTCCTTGATGGGGGACTGGACCTTGCCGCTGTTGTACTGTGCCGTCGAAAGAAAGCCGTTGTCGTCCAAGCTATCCATCTCCGAATCGTCACCGTAACCCTTGCGGTTCATCATCGTCACGAACTCCTCGAAGCTTATGACACCGTCGCCGTTCACGTCAACCTCGTTAATGACCTCCTGCGCCTGCTCTTCGCTGCCCATGAATTGTACCAGATCCGCCTTGGTGATCTGGCCCGTGTTCGTGGTGTCAAAATAATTAAATGCGTTGATGAGGTGCTCCTCCTGGTTAGCCAAGTTCCGCTTCATGGTAGCCGCCAGAAACTCTGGGTAGTCGACCAGTCCGTCGCCGTCAATGTCAATGCCCTTCACAAGCTCCAGCACCTCCTCCTCGATCATTCCGAGACCAGTGTCGCGCAATGCCTCAGCCAGCTCCGACACCGTGATCACACCGTTACCATCGGTATCAATTGCCATAAACTGGTTCTTCAGCTCAGCAATCTCGCCCTCCGTGGCCAGGTCGGCGATAACACCAAGCGCGGCCTTCTTGAGCTTGTTGTTGCCAGTGAAGCGCTTGAGACTCGAGAAGATGTTCGGGTTTAGAGTCATGCTCGACCTCGGCGCCGAGCCAGAGACCCACGGGTGGCGCAGCACCTCATCAGCGGTGAGCCGCTTCGACGCGTCCACTAGCAGCAAGCGGCTGATGAGATCCTTCGCCTCTTCGCTCACGTTCGTCCACTCGGGCGAGTCAAAGTCGTAGCGACCAGCGCGCACAGACGCAAAGATCTCCGGGTCTGTGTCACCGTAGAACGGCGGGTATCCGCACAGCAAAATGTACATGATGACACCGATGCTCCAGAGATCACAGGACTTGTCGTAGTGACGGCCCAGCACCTCGGGCGCAATGTAGTAGGGCGTACCCACACGCGTAGTCATCACGCCGGCGCTGAGGCCATCGTCCATGCGGGACAGGCCAAAGTCGATGACTTTAAGCTCGGCATCCTCCGCCTTGGTGGCGAACAGGAAGTTCTCGGGCTTCAGGTCGCGGTGGCAGATATCGCGTTCGTGGCAGTGCTTGACGGCGTCGCAGATCTTGCGCACCAGCACAGCAGCGTCCGCCTCGCTGTAGTGGCCGCGTGCGATGATGCGGTCGAAGAGCTCTCCGCCCGTGCAGAGCTCCGTGACCAGGTGCAGGTGGCGGTTGCCCTCGCACACGTCGTAGAGCTTGATGATGTTGGGGTGGTCCAGCGTCTGCGTATGTACATACAACGAGGGGCACCGCACGTTGCACACGGTCAGAGCTGCTGCGGAGGAGCACGACGCGACAACGGCCCACGCACGCACCTTAAGGATGCTGATCTCGCGCCGCATGGTCTCGGGGCGGCTGACCTTGGCCTTGGGGATGGTCTTGATGGCCACCTTCTCGCCCGTGGCCTTGCTCACGCCCACGCGCACGGTGCCGTAGTGGCCGTGGCCCAGCTCCTTCTTCTCGATGTCGTAGAACTCGTTCACGTCGCGCAGCTCGCCCGTGATCTACACACATACACGCGCACGAGCGCGTCAGTCTTGGGGGGGATGGGACATGCCAGCAGCGCGTCAGTGTCGCTCCTTACCAGCTCCTTGAAGGCCTTGCGCTCGCGCGACTGCGGGTTGCGGCGCACGGCGGCGGGCGCGGCGGGCGGCAGCGGTGCGGACGCGGGCGCGGGGGCCGCGCTCTGCTCCGCCGCCTGCTGCGCCTGCTTCTGCTTCTGCTGCTGCGCGCGGCGGTGCGACGCGTTGTTGCGCTTGCCGTGCGGCCGCACGTTGGCGCCGCTGGCGCTGCTGCTGCTGTTGCCCATGGAGCGAGGGGGGAGGGGGCTGACGTCCGGTGCGCGGAGGAATCTCAAGTGAGCGAGGGAGGCTGCGGTCGGATATCCCAGCGGATGGGTACAAAAAGGGTGCGGCAGTGGATACTCTTCCTGGTAGTTTACTCCCGCAAGCCAACGTTACAGCACTGAGCAGTGGGTAAACACCGCTTTGCGGCGGTCAGGTCGGGTCCCAGCCCGTTCTGCTGGTTGTTCCAGCTCGCTCCGGTGGGACCAGGCTCAACTTTACATAGTTTTAGCGCTTTCAAAGAGTGTTGGAGTGTGATCTATTTTGCTGATGCTTCAATACTATGTAGTTTTGAATTGGGAGCGCGTTTCGCTAGCCGACTACTACCAGTTAGTCACCGTAGTGATTCAACTTCTGCATGATGTTTTTCCTACTTTCAGTATAACTCGTAGATTGTAAGTAGCAGGGCAGTTTGATCATACGAGTCAGTTGCAGTGCTACACGGTGTAGTACACCCTGTATCCCCCCACCGTGTTGGTGAGAGGGTAACTCGCCTTGGTAGCCGTATCGTAATCTTTCACCGGCTGTGTTAGTGCTAATTAGTTATCCTGGGGCTTACTATTCCACAGTGTTAAAGCCCCTCTGCTTGATTCAACGCCCTTTTTATCCCGAAGTTACAAAGTCATTTTGCCGAGTTCCTTCAATATAGTTCTCTCATTCACCGGAGCTTCTACAGCTTTTTTTGCAAGTACTGTTGGATTAGTTCAAAATGATTTTAAAAAAATTGTAGATTACTGAAATTCTTATTACTAATATTTTTAGCCCCAACAGTAGACCCTGTATACCTGATTACGTTGATTTTTTTTAACCCGTCTAAAGCGTTGATTATCGACGATGAACAAACAGTGAGGACTTCACAAACGGATTTTCCCGAATAGAAGGGGGTCTCTTCCCCCTTATAAACCCATAACTACATGTACAAAGCCGCGCTTTCATGCAGCTTTGTAGTTACGGCTCTGGATTTTATACGAAATCTCATAAAATTGCAAACCGATGAAACGATGATAAATCCTGTTGAGAACAGATAGCGTATTAAAAATGAAGGTGATTTTTTAGTTCTCGATGAGTTGTATGCTTTGAAGCTTTAGTGTTTCTTCAAGCGCATCCGGTTCCGGCTTAGCATACCGTGGCAACTACCGTTGACGAACAAGAGTAAAAACCTAGATGGAATGCGTCTCCACACCTAAGGGAGCAGATTAACCACGAGGCACTTGAAAGCCGTTGCATCGCTGCTTGGCTATCCTCGGCGCTAAAATACTTCTTTGCTGACACATCAATATCCGTATTTTTTTTAAAAAAGTGATATTAAAATATCACTTCTGCCGAAATTAAATGAGGTTGGTTCCTCCGATTAACAGCTGAGATGGCGTTTTTTTACAGTGTACTGTACTACTTGTACTATTTTATTCAGTAGCACGTAGTTGGTTCTTCCGCTTAGAGCGATGTCTAAACAAAAAAGGGATGACTTCTAGAGCCCACGACTTATTTATGTGCGGAAATAAGTCGGCGAGTAAAGTTGTCTTCATGTCCATGTTGGAAAAAGTTGGCTCGACGACTTCGCTGCTTAGACCTTTCAAGCAGCATATCCATTTCGAGAGGATTTTCACATGACAAGCATTCTGTTCTGCATCCCGCATTCCGCATTGCTCACGCGCGCTGCGTCTGTGGACAGCAAATCCTATGCGAGCATGCCTACAGTGCTGTCGAAGAAATGAACAGCTCCTCGGACGCGGCAACCGTTGGAACCCGATGCAGGTGCTGTGGTGCGAATCCAGTGGAACCCGATTTGGTTGCTGGAGGGCGACAGCCAGTGGAGCCTGATGCGATCTGCCTACGGATAGCAACCGTTACGAAGCCACCCTCGTAACTGGACCTACCCTCTTACTACACTCAATACGAAGAGGATGACCCCGACAGGGATGGCAAGAACTACGGCAACGAGGACGCCACGTCGCCACCGCATTATGATATAATGCGTTCTAAGATATTCGGAGGAGGGGCTGGCAGCTGTCCGTCCCTAAATGTGATTGACTGGACGATGAAGGGCCAGTTCAGGATCGAAGCGTGACACGTGGAGTGTGTGGAGTGTCTGCGGGGGATGGCGGAGCTCGCGTCTGCTGTGGATGGGCTTTGGAACCCTGGACAACGTATCCGTCCTGGACGAACGAAACATGTTGTTACTAAGGCACGACGACAGGTAAAGCCTAAGGGTGCGTACAAGAGCCTCGGGTAGGATGCTGCCTGAGTACCACCTGTCTTGACACAGCTCTAGCCATGTATGAGCCCGACCATAATCCCAAAGACCAACCGACACCCCTGAACGAGATCAGTTGTCCTGAACGGAGAAGAAGTCTGGACGACGACAGTCCGGACGACAAGTTCCTGAAAGAACTACTTCATCCTGAACGGAATGGTTCACCCTGGACGTACAGATACTCCTGAACGTACGCCCCCAGTGTACAAGATCCAAGTGAATATCGACCGATCAAGCCGTCCGACCAAGAACAAGCCAGGGGATGGGCAGACCTGAGATACCTTGAAGGTACTCATCAAGAGTGCACCCCCTGACTAGACGCCTGACTTGTGTCAGACGCACGCCATGATTACGCCACTCAGTCAGATTTCAAGACCATACAAAAGCCAAGACGAATGATAGTAGCGCATGTAGCTAGTGACAGATGACCGGCTATCAGATGACAACAAACATAGTTTCTTTTTCCCTGAGTGCGCAAGTGTCGGAGGAAGCCTACCGGAAGACCATCCCCGGAGTAACCGACCTGAACGACGAAGGGCACTACTTGACCTAGCGCTACCAAGTGCGTGTGAAGCTCAAATAATAAGCCAAGTCAAATTAGACGGGGGCCAGGGCGAGTACCTCGTCTGGAGTTATCCATTTATTCCATATCCCAGTTGTGGTAAACATCCTTAACCCCCCAGCCTTACGGTTTTATATTACAACATCGCTTTGTACACCTTTTCATGTGGTGTAGTAGAACGCACAAGTTAGTCCTCCCACAGACACAACAACCGCCGAACAAGTCGGCGCTTATCGGCCTGTGCTAGGGGTCCCCTAGCGGTTCGGCCCTTCCGGGACAGCAGTGGCGGGTCCCGCCGAGACCAGGCAACCAAGCCAGTCGAAACCTTGGGAAGCCGGTTGAGCTCACTGACTTCCGCCTTGAACCCCGTGCCCTCCACCAAAGGATGGACGGCGGCGCGCGAGCGCTTTTACGGGTCACCGAGAGCAACGGCTACTCGGCTAGAAGAGTTACGGCACCCCGGCTGACGGGCGTACCGGCTCGCTGTCTTAGCGAGACTTGTCCTTGCGCACTCGGCGAGATTGCCCTGCCCCGGGCCGACTTCCTCTTGGCGCTACCTGT
>BSXT01001506.1:0-68097 GCA_030267785.1 Phytophthora fragariaefolia
GGCAACGTTTTATGCGATGCAGGCCTCACCTCCACAGTGCGTAACGTCATATGCGGCGTAACGGGGTATTCCATGCCGCTGAAGGGCTCAGGCTGGGGCGCATGGGCTCGATCCGAGACCCACTACGACCACATGGAGGGGGATCAGGTAGCGGGTAGTGCTCGTTGGCGGCAGCGGCGGTCGCTCACTTCCGGATTCGCCTCCGACCGCACTTCTCTCTTCCAGCGTCGACGCCATAATGGCTCCAAGTGTCCACATCCCGTCCAAGGGCGTCAAGCACCCGCTCGACCCGGTGACAGCCGACGAGGTCCGCACCGTGAAGCAAGTGCTCGCGGACGCCGGCTACAGCAGCCCAGAGCTGCGCTACGCGTACGTGATGCTGTTCGAGCCGGACCACGCCACACTCGCCAAGTTCGAGGCAGGCCAGTTGACGGACATCCCGCGAGAGGTCGGCGCGCTCGTGCTGGACCAGGCCACGAACGTCACGCGCGACTTCGTGGTGGACGTCGTGGCTCGCCGCATCGTCAAGGACGTGGAGCTGGATCCCAAGACGAACGGCCAGATCCCCATCCTGGACCAGGACTACTGGGACGGTGACTCCATCTGCAAGGCCGACCCGGCCTATGTCGCGGCGCTGGCCAAGCGCGGCATCACCGACCTGGATATGGTGCGTGGCGAGCAGTTCTCGGCTGGTGTCTTCGGCTACGAAGGCGAGGAGGGCAACCGCATGATCCGCGTGCTCAGCTTCCTGAAGGTTGAGAACACGCACGCCATGTACGGCCACCCCATCGACGGCCTCGTGGCGCACGTTGACCTGACGAACCGCAAAGTGCTCAAGCTCGTCGACACGGGCTACACCCACATCCCGATGGAGTCGGGCGACTACCTGGACCCCAAGGTCACGGGACCCATGCGCACCGACATGAAGCCGCTGCACATCAAGCAGCCGGAAGGCGCCAGCTTCACCGTCAAGGACAACATTGTGTCGTGGCAGAACTGGGAGATCCGCGTCGGCTTCAACGGCCGAGAGGGCCTCACGCTCCACGACATCTCGTTCAGCGACCGCGGCCGCAAACGCAAGATCCTGAACCGCGCGTCGGTCTCCGAGATGGTGGTGCCCTACGGCGAGCCCTCGCCCACGCACGACTGGCAAAACTACTTCGACGCCGGCGAGTACCAGTTCGGTCGCCTCGCCAACTCGCTCGTGCTGGGCTGCGACTGCCTCGGCAAGATCCAGTACTTGGACGCGACGGTCGTGGACGACTTCTGCGAGCCGTTCGTGATCAAGAACGCCATCTGCATGCACGAAGAGGACTTCGGTACGCTCTGGAAACACACCGACGTGCTGGCATCGCCGTCCACTGGTACCGTGCGCCGCCAGCGCCGCTTTGTGGTCTCGTTCTTCGTGACGGTCGGCAACTACGACTACGGCTTTTACTGGTACTTCTACCTGGACGGTAGGATCCAGCTGGAGTGCAAGGCCACGGGCATCGTGTTCACCTCGGGTCGTCCGGAAGGCGAGTACGAGTACGCGACGGAGATGGCCCCGCGTCTTGGCGCGCCTTGCCACCAGCACCTGTTTTCGGCTCGTCTGGACGTCGCCATCGACGGCAACAAATGCCACGTCGACGAGCTGGAGGCCAAGCGCCTGCCGATGAGCCCCGAGAATCCCCGCGGCAACGCGTTCGTGCGCACGGCGACTCGCATCATGACGGAGAGCGACGCGCAGCGCGTGGCCGCGATGGACAAGGGTCGGGTGTGGCGCATTGCATCGAGCGAAGCCAAAAACCGCCTGGGCCGCTCCACGGGCTATGCGCTGTTCCCGGAAGGCCAGCCGGTGCTCCTGGCGGCGGACGGCTCGTCCATCTGGAAGCGCGCCAACTTCTCGACCAAGCACCTGTGGGTCACCAAGTACGCCCGCGACGAGCTGTGGGCTGCCGGGTACACGCCCAACCAGCACCCGGGCTTCGCCGGTCTGCCCAGCTACGTGAAGGGCAACCGCCCGGTCGACGGAGAGGACATCGTGGTGTGGCATACGTTCGGCCTCACGCACTTCCCCCGCGTGGAGGACTGGCCCATGATGCCTGTGGACTACGCGGGCTTCAAGCTCATTCCCGAGGGGTTCTTCGACCGCAACCCGACGCTGGACGTGCCCGAAGACCCGAACGGCAAGGACAGCTCTGATCTGCACGGCTGCTGCCATGCAGCAAAGGAACCGGTGGTCGAGCCGTAGGTAGAGTAGTCATATGAGCAGGGCGAGGCAGGATGATCCTTGCTGAAGTGATACGTGTAATACAGTACCGCTATCGTCAAGTAGTGAAAAAATGTTCAAGTTTGCTAATTATTAATAATAGTACATATTTAAAAGAATAAAACCGTTGTACACCTATAGGGTTTCAATATTTTTATATAATAAAAGGGGTTTAATTTTTAATATTAAAATATTGAAACCTAGGTGTAGAACAGTTTTATACATTATACAGAATTTTAAAAATACTGCATTACTGGTACTGGTGTATACTACTGGGAGTTGTTTCTAAACTGTATTATACATGTAGTACATGCAGAATAGATTTCCTAAATGCTTCGCGAAATGATTGCAACAAATCATAAGGTGAAGATACCTTCGCGGCAAGGGCGGCCCGCCCCAACACCGTGGGGCCCACTATCGAACTTGCTACGATTACACGGGAAGCCTATGCCGCCGCGTTCTCGGTGGGACAAGACAAACTGTCTGCCCGATGTGTTTCACACGGAAGACCGACTGGGTGACAACATGGCGGCACGTCTCAATGCCTTCCAGCGGCTCAATAGACGCCGCTTGCCTCCTGGACGCGGTCTCAACCTCAGATTCGAGCTCAGTGCATACGAAGCAGAGAACCGCCTTCTTATCAAGTTTGCAGCTACGGGTCACATCGTCGGTGTGCTTCAGCGCTTTGGCTGTGTACTGGATGCCTACATGCGTGAGTTTTCACTGGTAGCCGCGCAACAATGGACAGATTGGCGCGAAGAGCTCAATGCGGAGCGTGAAGATCGTGTTCGGGACTTTCGTGAAGGGATGGCGGACGAAAACTGGATTAAAACGCAAGTAGGTGACGAGCAACGGCAGATAGAGCTGCTTACATTGCTGAAGCACGATCTCACGGAGCACTACGACAAGCTCCTTGAGAGCGAGATTGATCTTGTGGTTGACCTGTATAATCTCGTTGTGCGTCGCACAGGCTTAGTGCTAGGAGCAAACCAACCCGCGTGGTTTTTGGCTCCTTGTGAGATTCTAGTGGACAAGAAAAAATGTTTCCTGCATGGCGTTGATATTACCGTTGTTTATGACATCGGTGGGCGTGAAAAAGAGTGTTGTGAGGAGTCTTGTCTTCGGCAAGCCGCCTGTTGGGATAGCTTGTGTCACCCTAATATTGCTATGCTGATGGGGGCGTGCCACATAGGGGCAAAACCATTCTTTGTCCAAGAGCCAACGGCGCAAAACCGAGCTAACCCTCAGTCATGGGATCCAATTCTTGGTTGGGGTCTCGCGCTTCAGTACCTGCATGAAAGAGGGTTTACCTACGGGGGATTTACCCCAGACAGACTTTTTGTGAGATATTTCAATACGAGTCAAGGAGTTCTGTGTGGACTTGGATTGGAGCACTTTTCAAAGACACAGTGGTTTCGTGAAGTGGATGAGATCGAAGAAGAAAAGGAAAGCAGTGTTGAAAAAGACGTCTACAATTTCGGAATAGCGATATGTTCCGCGCGGCGCTCATTAATGCTACCAGGGCAGCTCGATCAGCTTCCGTTTGAGTGTCCATTTTATTTAAATAGGGAGGTCTGGGCCCTATTACAAGGAATGTGTGCTCAGCTTCCGGCTTTCCGTTTCAATATGAAGTACGTCGTTTTCAAACTGAAGCACATCGCTAACTTTCCTACAAGTGATGCCATCGGAGAAGTTCGGGTTGACAATTTTGTTGTACCACGTCAAGAACGAAGTGTTCAGTATTTAATGGATCATATCGATTCGTTGTGTAATGAAATACCCGATCGTGCTCCTGGAAAAGATCTTGTTCACTGCCGCTTTCAAGAAATATATAATCAGCTGCTCACCCTTAAAAGCGTCAGGAGCAATATAATGTATACTTTCTGCGACGCTGTGGACCGCTTCCTGGAGTTTCTTAAGCTCATCAACCCGGTCCAAGAAAGCAAAACGCTAACTGGGAAACAGAGGAAGCATATTAGGCCCCTCACCAGTGAATTTGCGGTGTGTTGCGCAGCGCGCGCGGAAAATGAAGTGATCAGGAGTTTTAACCATGAAATTGATGAGATCCTAGAAGAGTACAATTCTACATTGAATATTCAAGAAGAAATATTGTCTCATTCGTTCTGGAGACAGGATGCAGATCGTGTTCAGAGAAGACTGCTGCAAAGATTTCAAGAACTCCTCACAGGCCGTGGTTGTTACAGTCTCAATAAGGAGGTAGATGGTGCGCTGCTACAACACGCAAACCATCAGAGAAGAATAACGCACTCGACCAACAACATGATTAGATCAACTGGGATATACCGAACCTTAGACCAAGAAGTGGATTTTGCGGCGCTTCCAGAATGGTTCATCCCACCCTACAATGTTAAGCTTAGCCATTACGTTGTCTCTGGTAGTTTTGCGGATGTGTACAGGGGCAAGTGGCTCGATGCTGATGTGGTGGTTAAAGTTATCATAAAAAAAGAGGGCAAAACAGACCAAGAACTATTTGTCGCACTCATGCAAGAAGTGGAACATTGGGCAAAGCTAAACCACCAGAATGTCCTCAGAATGTTTGGAGCATGTCACATTGGCGATGGATTTATAGTCTGTGAGGGCGCTCAAGATACTCTCCCCGATTACTTGACCAAAATTCACGCCAACAAATCAGATAAACTATGGTATCTTTATCAAGCTGCTCTGGGCTTAAAGTACTTGCACGAATGTGGTTTTCTTCACGACGATCTGAAGGGAAACAATATTATGGTTGGATATGACCGCAAGGTGAAGTTAATTGACTTCGGTCTTAGCCAGCAAAGAGAAAAAGTAGAGCCGACAAAAGTACTTGGTGCATATAGATGGAAGGCCCCCGAACGGCTAGAAGGAACCCACCCCACGGTAGAGTCCGATGTGTACTCGTTTGGTATGTGCATTGCCGAAATTCTGAGTGACGAACATCCATGGGGCATCTATCCTGATGCTGCCGTCAAGCGTGCAGTAACCAAGATGCAAATATCAATGCCGAAACCTGCTCAGGGGTTCGAAAATGAACTGCATTGGGATTTAATCAAGATGATGTGCTGTCGCAATCCCGAGGAACGAATTTCCATGTCAGCAGTAGTCAACTACCTCTATTCCTTCAGATTCACATAAAGTGTTTATTTGCTGAGGAGTATGAGTATAGCTGCCGCTATTTCATAAATAAAAAATGGGTGAATTGAAAGCACACTCTTATACCTCATGAGCTTACTTGTACTTTCCAAAAATATGTGACGTGATACGGGCGGCACTTCTACCCCCTATCATGTCACAGATTCGGGTATCGTATCCAAACGAAGGGGCGCGTATCAATTGTCCTCTTCCAGCACTGGCAATGAGGCGACAATATGCTGTTCACTCTTTACTTCTCTCGCCTCCTCTATTCACCCCATGTCTGACGTTCCTCTGGATCTGTATAGCGTCCTGCATGGCATTGCAAGTTCTATTAGAAGTTCAATTACCGCTGGAGCCTTCACTGGAGCACAGACAGTTTCTGTTGCTCTCGGGCCAAGAGCCGGTAGACACTTTAGAGGCCTTTCGAGTGCGTCACGGCCAGACAATCACTTGGAGACACAATATGCTGGTGCAGATCTGCCAACGAGCTCGGGTAGTTTGTCGTCGGGAGTTACCGTTGGTTTATTCGACGCAGATCACCTCACCCAGTGGTGGATCCCTGGGGGAGCTACAGATACTTGAGGGCGTCGAGCCAGCAGACGCTGTCCTCGGATTTGCGTTACAGCATGGAATTGGGCGAGAAGGACGAGCGGCCATATTGAACGCGGTGTGCGCTGCGCCTCGAGTGGTTTGCACGCGGTACAATGCGTTGATGCACTCAAAAACTGTCAGTGGAGGCGAAGGAGTCATCATTGGTAAGCTCGACATCTACGACGATGTGGAGCCTGTGGACCAAATCTACAAGTTCGTAAAGGATCATAAGCTTCCGATTCTTGCTGTGGACCAGTTGCTGACGGTGACATGCTCAGCAATTGGAGATGCGCAATGTCTGCGAACTGTTCCGCTGGTGTACTCGCAACGCGTTGACGTAAATGATGATAAAACTGGGGAGTCTCGTCAACTCGGAGTTCTGCAAATTCCACTTGGACAAGAGCCTGCAGATGTGGTGCATAATTTTGGAGTGAACTACGGGTTAGCCAAGCCATTCCGACAAAATCTAGTGCGTAATGTGTGCGATGACAGATATGTTACTTGCAAGCGTCTACAGCCGGTCACATTTTCATCTCCAGTAGCAGTCGAAAATGGCACAACAGTTGGTATTTTGTCGGTTCGAGAAGATGAAGAATTGGCAGATGCTGTGCACAGGTTTTCTAGACAAACAAACATTACTAGAGACTTGCAAATTTCATTGTTGCAAGCTCTTTGTGGAACACGGGAAAACATTTTATGTAGTCGAGGTCAGGCACTTCTAAGATCAACACCAGTAAGTGACGGCAGTGGCCAAATTATAGGCTACGTGAACATCTATGAGGGCCAAGAACCCGCAGATGTGGTTTATCAATTCGCAGATCAGCATCATTTAGCCCCCAGTGACCGGAACATGTTGCTGGAAAGTCTATGCAATCCCTCAAAATTGTCATCTAGCGAAGGAGAAGACGACGATGATGATAGCGAACCACTTGTTTGCTCGCGTTACGCCCCCGTGGTATTTAGAGTGCCTGTTGCAGCACAAAACGGGTCACACCTCGGAATTTTGGAAGTTCTTGCCAATGAAGAGCCAGCAGACGCCGTTGCAAGGTTCGGTAACAAACACGAGTTGGGCCCTGAAGAAAAGAAGAGCATTGTAGCCGGTGTGTGCCAAGCTAGTGGTTTCGAATGCACACGCAACGTTGGTATTCTCTATGAAGCTGTCTACACCCTTCCCGATGGCCAAATGGAGCGGCTACCGTTCTTTGATGGTCAAGATTCCACCGATGTCATTTACGAGTACGGGCTGATGCGTAACTTGACGTTGCGCCAGCGACAAAAGTTCTTGATCGAAGTGTGCAATGAGCCACGTAAACGGCCAAACTGCACACGTGCCGAGCCTATGCTATTGACGATCCCGGTGTGGGAATCAGCTACCACAAAACTTGGAGATGTCCAAATTTTGGAAGGCCAGGAGCCCGTAGACGTCGTGTATGCGTTCATGGAAAAACACGACTTATTTCAGACAGCTCCATTAAACACGACCCTGCTCGAGATCGTGTGCAATAGTACTCGAGTCGAGTGCAACCGTATGCAGCCCCGACGTACGTTGTTTTCCGTGCAAGCAACATATGCTGGTTTATCACATACACTCGAATACGTGCAGCCCGAGTCTGATTGGATCTGCGAGACTGAACCCCACGGAGGCCAACGCTGCGTTCACTACGTCGAGATTCTAGCTCACAAATTCTGCGAAAGGCACATGTATGAGTGGGTTGGCTGTGAGGCGCGCATTCTCGATGCTTTGCGGCAGCAACTAGAGTTCTATGAGATTCGCATGTGGAAAGCTAAAGACATGTACGCAAAACTTGGACTGGTTAAGACTGCCAGTCGCGAGCAGATAGACGCAGCGTACAACACATTAGTGAAGCGCTTCAACAACGAGACCGAGCCGTACAAATACGAGAAGCTCAAAGAGGCGTATCGTGTTCTTAGCGATCTGGAGGAGAAGTATTACTACGACTTGCCATGCGTCAAGTTATTCGGGTGCCTCTGCGGCAAACGCCAGAAGGACGGCGGGATCACATTTACTCCGGATTAAGGCGAGCTAGCATAAGTGAAAATAAAGTACTTCATCAAATATGAAAAATAAAGTGCTGCTGACGGCGTAAAGCCCGGAAATGATACGCAACGGCTCGTGAGGAGTCACGTGTCAAAGCATTGGTGGCCGCACATTCAATATCTTCCGATGGATCCGATTTTCAGAATGACCCTGCGGCTTACTTGTGCTGCATTCTGGCAGACCCGGGACCATGGACGATGCCAGTGCGTCAGTGCAAGACCAGCAGCTCCATGCAGCGCATGAGCTCTCTACGTCGAAGCTGCTGGTCGGTGTCTCTTCGGGGATGTCGCTGCTGGGGGCGACGATGATGATCGCGCACTACGTCGTGTTTCAAGAGTCGAGGCGCTGCGGACGGCGGTTGCTCTTCTGCTTGCATATAGCAGACGCGGGGGCTGCGTGCGCTTGGCTGCTGGTGTTCCTGCTACCAACCGTGGAACAAGGCACGGATCCAGATCAAGTTCACACAGCAAGGATGTGCAGCGCTCAGGTATATCGTGGTACAGTGGAATAAAAGCGTTGCTATCAAGCTACTCATTAATCAGATTCGGCGTGTGCTCTGTGGATCTAGGGTTATGCATTGGTGTTTTTCCAGTTAGCGTCATGCCTTTGGACTGCGTGCTTTGCGTTCCACCTGTTTCAACTACTGGCGGGAAGATGTAAAGCTCCCGAGCTGTATGAGGATCGCTACCACCTCGTAGCGTGGGGGATACCTGTGGCTGTAAGACGTTGGCGTTCTTGGAAGGTCAGCCAGGTTGATGTGTACTTACTTTGATGTGTGATAGACTGTGGCTCATTTGTATTCACAGACCTTAGCTGGTACAGGTCTGGTTGGAGAGAGTGGTCGGCCTTGGTGCTGGATTCGCTCGTGGAGTGACGACCAATGGAGCGTGGAGGCGTTCTACGTCCAGCTCGTCATTTTCTACGTGCCTGTGGTTCTTACATTTTTGCACAACCTCACGACATACGTGATGCTACTGTATTTAATGGTAAGTAGCGCACAAATAACTCTTCAAACTGCTTGTGTGTCTCATGAGTAACGTGTTATTGCAAATTGACCAGACGGACAGTTTGTCAACCAGCTTAGAGACTCGAGTCCACTATCGGCTTCTGCTCTACAGCTGGGCATTTTTCCTCCCAAACGTTTGGGCTGTTTTCGCGTTTGCTTACCAAGCCGTGGCTCCCAATCATGCGCTCAACGCCCCGCTTCTCTATTTAATCAGTCTCTTTACCCCATTGCAGGTACTTATCGAAGCATCTGAACCTGTGCTTACACAAGTATCACTGAACTCTTACCTCGCTGTGGCATATCTGTT
Source organism: Phytophthora fragariaefolia (assembly GCA_030267785.1). NCBI lineage: Eukaryota > Oomycota > Peronosporomycetes > Peronosporales > Peronosporaceae > Phytophthora > Phytophthora fragariaefolia. The sequence goes on from BSXT01001506.1 coordinate 9,350, forward strand.
CAGGGATTGATGAATGCTATCGCCTACGGAATGAACAAAACCGTGAGTACTTTCCCATCAGCATCGCAACTAATTTATCGCGTTTTATCGAAACTAATGATTCTCTGTGCACCAGTTTCTACAAAGAATACGAAGTTCCCTACTTGAATTATGTAGTCACCGGTGATCCTATATACTTTTTTCAAAATGGCTGTTTTCACACGTCACATATTTCCGAATTCTGGTTTTTGCAACGGCTATTTTCAATGGACACCGAGTGCGGCACGCTGATAGCTTCATTCTTGTCGTCACGAGAGCGCCGCGAGCTTCGAGCAGTGAGCAGGAGATGGCTTTTCACGTGCACTTGGATGCAATTCAACACGGATGATGGAGTTCAGCCAAGAAAGTCTGCGTGGAACCTACGCAGTCGTGCATTCCGCCACGACTGGAACACTTTTATCCGCAACGAATGTCACTCCATCTTACCTCTTCTGCTGAAGCTACTGCCTGCTGCCGCAATGCCAGAAACGATGGAGCTGAAAAAGGGGCTTTGCTTATCGACGAATAGCGGGCAGCGGCCTTCGTTTGAAAACGAGCACGCACGAAGCGGCTACATTCAGCAGAAGATCAACCGCTGCGGGAATCTACCCAACCTCCTGCTGACTGAAGAGCTGAGTGAGATGCGATCCGAGTTGTTTCGCGCTAATCAGCCCAAGTGCTGGAATGTGGCTTTGTATGGTGGAGGACCCGGGTATGACGCGCTTGGGCTCGTCTTTATGCGTGAATACTTTCGGGCTTGGGACGTGAGCTTCCACACCACCGTGTACGACAACGAGCCGGGTTGGAAATATGCGATCGATGCGGCGAGTCAGACGCTGGAGCATCTGGGCCAGCGCAACGCCTCCTTGAGCTTTCAGCACTGTGACATCACATTCGATGTGCACGCAAAAGAAAATTCACACGTTTTGGAGTCACTGAAGAGCACGCAGCTACACGTTTTTTCTTTCGTGTGCGTGGAAAACTTTTGCCTGCTCCGAGACAGCGCATACATATTCCTGCGCTCGCTTTTCGCGCAATGTACTGCTGGTAGTTATTTCCTTTTCACCGACTCGACACATCGGTTGTGGCCTGCCATCTTCGATGTGGCTAATGCCATCGCACCCGACAGATTCCGAGTCTGGACGCCTTTCGCTCGCAGTTGTCACTTCGCTCTCGTGCTGCAGAAGTTACCGGGCTATTCGGCTCCTGCGTCAAGATATCCTTTCTACCGCCAGGCAATGCTGAAGCTCCAAGAATTTCGGCAGCACCAGCAGCAGCATCTCAAAACTATGAAGCAGCAAAACTCTGAAGATCAATCGGAAGATGATGGAGGGCTGGACATGATGACTGCCATGCTACAGTAACCCACTAACTTCAGGACTTGATGAGTGGGCCCACATGGTAGGGTTCCGAACACTCGGTCGGTGGCCACGCGTTCGGACGTACATGTACAGGCAAACTTGTACGTTGTAGCAATGCTGCAGTAGCATGTACATGTAGGTGAATGCCAATACCAACTATAATAGAAACGTGTCGTTTGCTGTACATACATCTAAACAACCAGACCGCAACCTGTTGGCAACTCGCTCGCAGCGAGTGTCAATCCTGTCGCCTCAACTCGTCCGCATCTGGAGATGATGACGGCTATGAGCAGCATCTGTCCGCCGGTCATCCCAAGCACTTGTTCTTGTGCCTCGGTCCATGAAAAATATGTACACATGTACTGTTTCCCTGTCGTTTTTTCATGGTCCATCGCATCCACACCACGAATGGCGTTCCTCGCGCCACCAGCTGCACACAGGTCCGGCGCAGTAGCCGGCCCAACCGCGTACCGCGTTCGGGCCCGACCAGCCCCCGGTCGTCGTACGAGCCATCCACCGCGGCCATAACCCCCCAGCGCCCTCATGAGCGAAGTGACGGTGTCCCGCCGCGACTCGGGCGCGTCCGCGCCGTCCACCCACGACGAGCTGCTGCGCCAGGTGCTGGCCGAGGAGGGCGCGAGCGTGACGGCGCCGCTGGTGTCGGCGCTGAACCACGACGCGACGCTCGCGCGCTTCGCCGCGTTCGTGACGCGCGCCGCCGCGTCGCGCGACGGCCCGGACGCGCTCAAGCTCGCGAGTGCCGAGGACGCCGCCGCGCGCCGCGAGGACGAGGCGGCTCTCGACGTGACGCCCGAGCTGCTGGCGTCCTATCGCGCCACGATGCTGCTGACGAACGACGACACGTCGGACGCGCTGCTGACGTTTCTCGGGGACAAGGCCAAGCTGCTCACGCGCTGCCTGTTCGCCGTGTTCGAGCAGGACGCCAAGGGCAACCTGCGCCACGCGTGCCGCGTCATCGACCACCTGCTGCGCTGCTACCTGGACGACGTGTACGACGTGCTGGGCTCGGACGCCGCCACGGTGCAGCGCTACATGGGGGCCATGCTGCCGTACCTGGAGCACGCGCCCGTGGCCGAGCTCTTCCTCACGCTCGTGTGCAAGCCGCACAGCGCCGCCGTCATGCGCTTCTACGCCTCCACGCCGCCCAAGAAGTGGGCCTTCTTCCGCGCGCTGGCCGAGTGGAAGGTGCTGCTCGTGCTGGCCGACCACGTCTGCAGCGTCGAGTACGGCGAGACCCACACCATCGGCGCCGCCGACGTCTTCGTCGAGCTGCTGGACCGCCTCGCCGCCGACGACAACGGCCAGCTGCTGCTGCAGCCCGCGGCCTACTGCCCCGAGCTGCTCGAGGGACTGATTCGCGCCGCCGTGGAGCCCGAGGACAGCAAGGCCAAGACGCCGCAGAGAACCGTGGGCCAGCGCACTGCCGCCATCAAGTGCGTGTTCCGGCTGCTGCAGAAGAGCACGCTGGAGAAGGTGCAGGGCCCGCCCACCAGCCCGTATCAGTCGTTCGGCGCGACGATCGTCAACCTCGTGCCCAACCAGTTGGGCCCGCTGCGCGAGAAAATCTTTGGCCTTGTTGAGCAGCATCTCGGCGAGCTGCTGCGTTACCTCATCCTAAAGTACGTGAGCCAGCAAAACATTGAAATGCCCGACGAGGAGTCTGGAAAGCCTCTGCCAGAGGGTGCTGTGCGGCACACAGCCTACGTTGTCAAGGTGCCGTTCACGGAGCTGCGTCTGACGTTGGTGGAAGCACTTGTGGAAATTGTGACACACAACCCGCGCCTCATGAGCGAACACTTTGATGCCAACGTCTGGCGTGTACTGGTTACGTGGTTCTTCGAGTACTCGCATAACAACTTGTATCATGCATCTTTTTACCAGCTCGTGTTTATTGCACTGCGTACGGACAACCAGCAGGCTCTGGAAGTGCTCGTCAAGAAGCTCAAGCTGGTCACGCTACTGGTGGAGCACTATCGTGCCGATGGCGACACCACTAGTAACAAGGGTTACATTCTGCAGATTTGCAATGCTATCCGTCTGCAGGCAGCTTCACAGTCGCCTGAGGCGTTCCTGCGTAATTTTTTGCAGTCGCACACGACATGGCGTGGATTTGAGCAGGAGCTCCGTGATCACACAAATTTGCTTTGCGTGAACGGCCTTGGCTTTACGGTGCCCCAGGCCATTCGACCCGGTTTTCAAAAAGACTCGTGGCAAATGCTAAACGAAGAGCACTCAGGAATCGATCATGGTTCGGAATTTGCTCGATCGCTGGGCTTTGTGGACGATGTGGCATGGCCGGAGGAAGATGTTGGCGATGGTAACAAGAAGCGCAAGAAAAAGAAAAAAGGCAAGAGGAATCCGAACCACCATAATAGCAATGGTATGGACGAAGCGGACAGCACCGATGATGAATTCACCAGCAAGCCAGAAGATGCTGCGGCGGCAGCTCTGATAGCGGCAGAGGAAGCCGAGCTGGCTGCAAATGGGTCTATAAGCAACAAGTCCAGTGCGGCCAACGGTGCAAGTACGCCCAAGAAGAAAAAGAAGACCAAAAAGAAGCAGAACAAGAAATAGAGGTCCACCCTTTTCGTTTTCGTAAGAAAGCGCAAGCAGGTAAGTTAGGTAGAGATAATGGTGGCGTAGGTGCCACATTAGCGGATAGGAGGTAACAGGGGGCTTAGGTGTGCAACCTGGCAACAAGGTTCATTCGACCAAACAGAAACATTTTTTTGAACCAGTAAAGATCGTGCCAAGCAATCGAGGTTGACTTCAGTGCGGCATCAGCAATGGGAGGGTAAGCATCTGCTTCAGCTTGATGCTGATGCAGCAGCCGTCTCAACGGTGCACATCAATCGACCCTTGACGGGGAAGACTGTTGAAAGTTCGTACGTGAGGCTAAAAGGATCTTCAACAGTTTTGATGTCGAAGCGGCTGCAAAGCACGGCAGCTACCATTCGAAGCTCGAGCATCGCAAAACGCATTCCAATGCACTGGCGTGGACCGGCAAGAAAAGTAACAAACTGGTATGGGGAGAATTGGCGCAGTTTGCCTGTGTTTGGCTCAAGCCAGCGTTCGGGCTTGTATTCAGCGGCATCATTACCCCAAGTCGACTTGAGCCGAGCTGATGCGTAGTGGCAAACATACACAACTGCGTTCTTGGGAATAAAGGTGCCGCAACTGAGAGTAGTGTCTTGATTCGGCGAGCGGGTGGTCATGCTCGTATTCAGGCGTAAGTTCTCACGCATCGCAGCCTCCAGGTACGGAAGGCGACTAAGCTGCTCCATTGATGGTGCATCGATCTCACCAGAGAGCAGCTCGGGGAGTTGTTCACGGATCTCGTCGCGAATCTTGCGAAGCACTTCGGGGTAGCGATTCATCATGACAACAAACCACGACAGAACAAATGACGAGGTGTCTTTACCCGCAAAGAAAAAGTTGACAGCCATGTCTTGAAGCTGCTGTGCATCTGTTAATCCCGACTCCAAAAAGAACGAGATCAAGTCCTTCGTTTCGGTCTTGGGCTCCCCCAGCACATCATAATTGGCGTCAGGCGTCACTTGACCTGCTGCATCGAACTCAAGTTTTCCTTCCTTGCGGGCAAGAGACTGAGCCATAACTTCGTTCACAATGCCCTTGATGATCGTCATATTATTTTTGCCTTCGCGCTCCTCAGCCAGGTTGAGCCATCGCTTCAGTCGCCAAAGAAACATTGGCTGTTGACACCGAAGCTGCAGTAAGCGCGACATATCGTCGATGGCTTGAATAAATGGATGCTCCTCATCCAAATCTAGCTTGCTTGCATCCAGACCATGCAGCTCCACGCCGAAGCCAATCTTCGTGAACACGTCGCTCGTAAACTTAGAGATCAGGGACTTCATGCTCACGGTTTTGCCTTGTTGCGCGCAGCGATCAAGTAGACCACGGAGCTTGATGCACTTGTCTTGCACTTCCTTTGACATCACCTCACGCATCATGCGGTTCGTGAACAAGTGGCTCGCCGTTTTGCGCTGCTGGCTCCACTTGTGCCCGTCGACAGCGATGATGCCTTCGCCCAAGAAGTCCTTGAAGACATAAGACATCGTCGCACCTCGCTCGAATATATGCACTTGCGTCTTGAATAAGTCCTCGTAGCTCTCGGGAGACGAGATCACGAATGTCGGGGGCTGGCCAACAATACTCATGAGCCATGGTTTGCCCCCCGCGAGAGAGCTTTGCTCAGCCATCCAATCCACAAAGCGTTCTGTCTGGAAGAACATGGCATCCAGCGTGTTGCCAACCAGGGGGAGCGTGGATGCAGGGCGGTGGATCCGACGAAAGCTCTCGATCTCAGCCTTCTGCTCAGGGGTGCGTAGCGCGCGTGCAAGCGCTCTCCAACCAAGCAGAGCCACGACCAAAGCTGTTCCGGCGAGGATGGCCTTATGTTGGCTCGATGCGTGCTGCGCGAGCGTCCACATCGCTTCTTCAGCACTGAGGCTCGACGAGAATGCGGTAACTTCCCCCCAGTACCACCTCGTCTGCGCTGGTCTGGCCACTGGCCGTGCTGGTGGTCTTCAATCATGCAAAAACGGGCTCAGAACAAGTGATCCAAACGTACCTCTATTCAGTGAGAAGTCCGTCACCTCGTTCATAGAGATCCTAGACTTATGTTTGAGTTTTTAAATCAAGTGCCAGGCATCGCATCACAAAGTGAGAGGTAGAGACAGAGTCACAGCACGAGGCCAACAGGTTTGCCTCGGCTCGACAGTCGTATTGATTTCGCTCGTGTATGCACCGCATTCTTATGGACCGCGGAAGTGGGATGTGCTCTGATATCGACGATATGTGAGCCTTTGTGCACTTTCGCCGGCTCCTGCATCAGGGGTATGGGAACATCTATCTCTATCTACGCCCGATTTCCACTCCGAGGAAATTCTGCTTCCCTGTTACGAGCACAACAAGCAACAGGTCAACCAACGCAGTCCAGTAATACCTCATGCTTCTTTGTTTCGCTTGGTACGTACCATGGGTTGATGCGATTATCGTCCGATCCATCATCTTCATCCCACGTAATACGCAGCGACTCCCATGGCAACATCCCATGTTCGTCAAATGCCAAGGATCCTGCCGTCACGCCACCATAGTACTCGCCTGGATAACCTTGAGGGTTGCGGAAGAGCATACGAAATTTCTCCCCGCAGTGCCACGTTCGATTCACCGCCCATGCATAGCGGCTAATATCAACGATATACTCGGGCAGCCGGTTTTCGAGGCGCAAGATAGTCACTATCTCATGAGTTGGAAGCTCCGTGGTAGCTGTTTTTCCTTCCGAGTGATCTGCGTCGCGTTTTTCTGGGTTAACGGTCGTGTCGGCAGTGCCATCTTCACAGGCACGAATTTCTTTGGCCCACTTTTTGATTTGCCCATCCGCAACGTGTACCAAATTATGGGCCAATGGTGGCAGCGTTGGGAAACGGCCTTCGCAGAAGAGCTGGCAGTTATCGCGCATGAGCCGTAGGTCAGTCATAAACTCAGCGGCATTTTTGTACTCCAGGTTGCTTGCCTTGTGTGTCATTTTCCCAAGATCCATCGGATGCAAGATAATTTCCTTGTATTGCGGAAACTCTCGGGCTGATACAGGCTCCAAAAACGGACCGGCGTCAGCTAGCATTTTTAACTTCGCAAGAACCCGTAGAAATACTCGAGCAAGTCGTTGTTCTCGTGATGGAAGGGAACACAAAAGAGCACCAGGCTTACGGACACACTCGTGTTGTGTCATGCCCGGAGTTGGTTTCAGCACTGCCAACGCGTACGGATCACCTCCGCCGTGATGATAGGACACTTTTTCCACTGTGCAAATCACTGTTGCGTTACGAACAGGATTGTCGCTCTTCTGCGTAAAACGCTTTTTCTTGGATTTCTCGTCTTCTTTCAACGCTAGAGCATGACCATCCCCAAAATACACAACGACTTTCCCAGCTTCGGGAATGAAGTTCCTAGTCTCTTTAGGGCGCAGTTTGAGCCATTCACGCCGATCCAGACGGATGTGTAGGTCCATGAAAGCCTCTACGTTGATAAATTCCTCCAGCAGCAAATGCAACAAAAACACAAGTTGCGCGTATGTACAAGAGCCCTCAAGTGCCAATCGCCACTCGTGTCGTTTTCGTTTCCACGAGGGCCTAATTGTCTCCACGCCCGAATTTAGTGCCGCTACAGCAGCACTCTCTAGTTCAGCAAACAAATTAAGCTGCTCTTTGAATGATTTTGCTTCTTCCAATCGATTGCACCATGTCTGCGCACCTTCCCATGAAACAGGCAGCGTATTAGTATTTTCAAGGTGCTGCTTCAGGCACAGTAGCATCTTGCGAGAAACGTTGTGTGACTCAATAACTTTGTCTTCATCCGTGATAGCCATGGTCTCACTCTTGATAGCCCCACCTGGAAGAGGGAACATCTGCAGCTCAATGCCACCCTTGGCATTCCACACGATCCCAGTGGAAAGTTTTCCGTCTCGCTCTTCGTCTTCATCAAAAGCACTTAGCAGTTTAGCTTTCGCCTCCTCCAGCTTCGTTAATAAATCGAACTCTCGGATACCCTTCGGATTCAACCACTCCAAAACCTCCACTAGCTGAGACTTACTGCTGCATACTACAAAATCCCCCGAATCCGCCCGTTCAATAAAAAGGCGTGGCTTCGTATCATGCTTAAACATGTAATAGGAGTTGTGATATCGATCTCTTCCTAAAGGGGCCTCACGGATAACAATCGAACTCAGTTCACTTGACATTTCTTCAGCTTGAGTCTTTTTCTCCTGCTCCAAGTTTTTTTCATCCTCCACTTTCTCTGCCTGCATATCTTCGAAAAATTTCACGATAAACGGATTCCGGCGCTTAATCCCTTCCGAGAAAACGTTATGTGAGTTAGGGTGAATCCCTTGATTAGCACAGTCCTTTCTGAATGCAAGTTCCCTTTCACGTCGCATTCTGTCAGAGTATTTTCTTCGCGAATCCAAATCAGCTGCACGCTTCCTGTGATTTCGGTGAATGAGCATTTCCTGCTCCACCTGGGACGCCATGTAAGTCCTAATACTTGAAAGTGTTAAGAACTCTGAGCAAATCCATGAAAGAGCACCAATTTTGTACGAAGTGGGAAGTTCATGGAACTCTGAACAATACAACCCGTACACAACATCTGCGTACTGGAACGACTTGAGCTCCTCTGCTGATGGCTTTTCCAATACTTCTTTTGTCTTCTTGCAACCTTCAATTCGGCTTTTATTTGCACGAACACGGCCAACCACAAAACGTTCGTAATCTTGCTCGAACACATCTGACAGTGCCAATGCAGCACGACCCACTTCCGAATCCTCGCCATTGTATAGAACAGCATTGTCCCACACCAAGCGAATATCTTCCGCGAAATGTTCGTATCCATCGGGTCCTTCGTAACCGCCTGAATTGATCTTCTTTTTTATAGTTCCTAGATCCATTGGGGTTTTGATAATCTGCGAGTAGTCTTCAAGACCTTTCAGGCTTGTGTCCACTGGGGTGTTGAAGGGAGCCGAATTATTTTGCATGTACAGCGTTTGTCGGACAATTTCACATCCTACTAATGGCTCCACATGTCCAATGGAAGGGTCGATTCCCAAATCCTTAGACATTAACTGGCGAAGAATTTCTTGCCAAGTCACCGCATTCAGCATTTCACCATAGGCACGTTCGCACATCCCATACGTCCTTTCGCTGTTCACAAATAGATCCGATACTTTTATATTGCCTTCAACGACGAGGTCGTCCATGAGCGACATGAACGACTTTTCAGACAAAATGACTCGCAGGAAGGCCATGAAGATCCGGGTCAAACCAACATGGGTGCCATTGTCACAATGAGTTGTGATACATTCCACAAGGGCCTCCAATGAAATCGACTCGAGCCCCACAAAATCCTTGAACGTGCAAATTGTTTGCCACGCCATAATTAACTCGCCAAGCAGAGGGCCCTCCACACCCTTCAGGCTGGAGCATTGTAACGGTAAACTGTTAGTTTCAATCGCCTCTCCATCTAACAGTCGTGAATCCTCCACCGGATATTTCAGTTCTTCCTCTTTCAGCTTTCGCTCCTCCTCACGTTCGTATTTCACTCGTTGTCGCTCGTATTCAACGCGTCGCCTTTTCTGAAGGCGTTCGCTTTCACGCTTTGCGCGACGCACTTCCCGATCGGCCATCTCCTTTTGGTGTCTCGCCTGACGCAAAGTGTAATTCTCGTGCAAGCGATGAAGCTGCTTGAAAAACATTGACTCTAGATACACCTCCTTGTCAGCAAATAAATTGCATATCTGGGCCCGGATGAATGGATAATTTTTCACGAGAAACCACGCGGACTGCAATGACACAAGTTATTCAGCACGACCGAGTTAGATTGTGGTAAAGAATGATACTCTTAGCAGCAACATTTGCACTACAGTGTAGCAACCGTACCACTCGGTATCTGCCCATCAGCGACAGCTCAATAATTTGTTGAAGAGTAGCCCGGTACGAGACTTTCTTGTTAATTGGTAGCCACTCCTTGAGAACGTAGGCTACAAGATAGCTGGCCTCAAATAGATGGCGAACATGCTTGAAAGTCTGTCGATACGATAAGTGTGGCAACATTCCCGATAATGGCCCTGCAATCTTATACCAAGCATACGGAGTGACAACCCACAAGGTTGGGTCTCCCTCAGCATAGTCAAGGCACCAATCGGTAATTTCGGGAAGCCAAACGCGAGCACGTCCATATCCAGGAGGGTGACGATACCCGCACTCCATCAAGTTGAGCTCGTCGGGAGTGCCCATCGCATTAACCTCAACAGCTTGGTCAGTACGCATAAGTTCAACAACATCAGCCGGCAATCCTGCATTTCTCGAATCTACTCGACTAGTCGGTCGACGTTGCATCCTGTCTGCGGCAGTTCGTTTCGCATCAGTGGAACCCTGAGGCAAGCGTTTAGCTTGAGCTGTTGCTGAGCTCACGGCTGGCGGGCGTCGATTTCCTGATGCTCTATCTTCTCCGCTTTCAACACCACTACCACCTGACGAAGAAGAATCCATCTCGTTGTCACTTCCACTTCCACTTGAGCTACTCGTGGCAGACGAGAAGATGTCACTATCATTTCCGTCATCTGAACCTGCCATAGATCCACTTCGACCGGAACGAATATCTTCGTCGTCTGAGGTCAGATCACTGCCTCCACTATCCGAATCCGATAGACCGTCCATTTGGGATAAATGATTCGGATAAAACGGGCTGGGATAACGGTATGCACTTGACCGATGGAAAATGCCGCGCTTTCGCGTGCGACAAGGCTTAACTAGCCCGTCTTCGAACTCACCGTCCCCTTGGTACATTCTTTCATCGTCAACCTTTGCGCGTTTGTTGTCACTTGCGCCACCAGCTGTTAGAACATGACCTTAAATAGTTAGCACGACAACTGAAGAACAGGTCAGGGCTGGAGACCTACGTTTGGGGCGTGCTCTTGATTTTGGAGCGGGCGACTTAGCAGGGGTGGAAGACGAAGAATCCGCTCGAGGGCGCTTTTTTGAGCGCGATGGGAACGCTGGGGACGCAAGTATGGGCCTCACAGGTAGGGGGCGCTCCGCCAGTGGCAAATGCTCTACAATCGTACCGAAGCCCATAATTTTCGGACGTTGCTCCTTCGGTCGGTCCAAGATCTCTAGGCTGATGGCTTTGCTGTAAGGCACACGTTGAAAGAATGTAAGTGTTCAAGAATGTAAGTATTCACCTCGTGTGAGCAAGAGCGGCGTACCCATTTTCATCGCAGAAGAAGAACATGTCCAAAAGGCGCAGCGTATCTCCCCCGTGTGCGTGCGGGTCATTGAAATTGGCTGGAATGTTCGCCTCGAGGGTTTCCTCGGGGTACTCTCCAACAAGGGCTGGATCCACAAGTGCCAGCTCTTTTGCGCCGCGAATCTCGCCTGCAGGAACAGTCGGTCCCGTCGGAACCACCTTTGGCACGACCAACGAGCCCGCCGGGCCGTGTGGCGCGGGCGGAGCTCCATTCACTTGCGCCGCCGAAACGGCAGCGAGGCCGGCGCCGGGGCTTTTGGCCCGAGCAGGCTGCTTCTTGGCCGCGGGCTTCGCCTGCTTCACAGCCGCTGCGGGCCTTTTCGCCGGCGCGGCAGCTGCATCTGCGGGCGGGAAGCTCGTCCTCGGTCGACTTCCGGCAGCTGCCGATGCCGCGAGCCCAGCGGCGCCGTTGGTGGCACTGAACCCCGGCGGCAGCTTGAGCGTCACCTTGAGCGACGCGTCGCTCGTCTTCTTCTTGGCAGCAGCTCGTCGCTTGGGCGGCCGAGCCGCCGCCTGCGACGCCGCTCCCGGAGGCGGCGGCGGCGGCGACGCCTCCGAGTCCGACGAGTCCGAGCTGAAGCTGTCGCTGGACGAGCTGATGCTGGACGAGTCCTCGGGCGGCGGGGGCGGCGGCGGCGGCGGCTCCGCGCGCTTGGGCCTGACGCTGCTCTTGGCCGGGGACCGCCGCGCGGCCGCCGCCTCGCTCCCGCGCGCGCCGCCGTCCAGGTCCGAGTCGTCCTCCAGGTCCGAGAGCGCCGCGTCCACGCGCGGGGCCGCGCGCGCGCGCGGCGCCGCCTTCTTGCGCGCGGAGGCGCGCGGCGCGTCCGAGTCCGAGTCGGCGTCCGACGCCGAGGACGAGAGCAGCGACGAGCTTGAGGACGACGCGTCGTCCGAGTCCGACGACAGGCTGGACGAGCTGCTCGAGGCCATGTACTTGGCGCTCCTCTCAACTGACATGATGTCCGCGAGCGCCATGGCGGCCGGTTGCGCGACTTTGGGGAAGGACCCGGTACGCGTTCTCGAGCGCCAGCCAAGCTCGCAGTCGCCTCGCGCCCCGCCCTCGTGCGCGGCTCGTTTTCGGCACGGCTGGAACGGATCGAAAGCCGGAGAGTACTAGATCTCACAGGAGAGCTGCAAGGCGGCGGAGGAGGGAGATGAGACATGCATTATCCGAGGTTATAAGGTTACAGCGGCGTGGATTTCGAGCGCCACGACGGTACACTGTAGCCTCCCCCCTCTTTGTATGGCCGAGAGAAAAACCAAGAATAGGCCGACTGTTTTGACGGTGGGGGACTGATGGCTACAAGATCGAGCAAGTACGGTACTGCCGGGACGTCAGAGCTGCAGGCGCAGGGGACTCATGCCGCCGCTGCTGCTGGTGCCCGCGTGCGTGGGCGTCGAGCACGAGCGAAGCTCCTGGCTCTCCTCGCGCGCGCGCTCCAGGAGATGCCGCTTGATGTCCAGGAACGAGTCGATGATCTCGTCCTGCACGAGCTGTCGACGGCAACGAATGTTTGGGGTCAGCAGTGCTGGCGATCGGCGCCGACTCTGATGCGAACGTACCAGCGGGCAGCTGTGCAAGATGGACATCATGTAGTAGCCGAGGTCGCGCTGCCGCTTGTCCACGAAGTCGGCCGACAGCGACGAACCGATGTACTTCTTGCTCGGCAGGAACGGAAACATGGGCGCTCGCGACGGGTACTTCTCGCGTAGCTGTACATGCATCACCAATCAGCAGTCTGCACGTGAGGTTGTACTGGTCTAAGCAGCGTGTCCATATGCCCCACCAGTATGTCGATCGCGCAGAACTCGCGATACCGTCGCACGACGTCCCAGATCTGCGTAGCATCGTCACCACAGTAAGCTGCACGTCTCCCATGTTTGTGGCTTGGCGCTATAGCGAGCAAACCTCGGGTGTTCCATTGCGCTCGATCCACGAGCAGCGTAAAATGTATTCCTAGCATAGAGACGACGTTGCAGTGAGCACCCGCGGGCGAGACATTGCTGCGGACTGGGCACGCACCGTGTAGAACTTGCCGCAGTCCAAGTCCAGCGACTCCTGGCTACCCAGCACTTCCACTCGGAAGTCCCCCTGCAGGCTCGTGCCGCTGCTCGGCCGCTGCCGCGGCTGCATCTGCGGCGACGGCGACGACATCGTGCTGTGTTGCTGTTGTCGAGAGATCGTGAAGCCTAATCGCAGAACCTGCTATATCGCATACTACATGAACTGTGCTGGATCATGAGACAGAAACAACTAAAAGTCCTTCAAGGTACTGTACTACGTGAATATCAAAAACGATAGCGCATGCAATGCCATTATTCTTGAAGTGTTGGATGTGAGCTCAAATTACAGCACAATGCAGCTACCGCTATATGAGCTCAAGTTAAAGCTGTTCGCCACTATCCAGCTAGACACTTCACACAGTGATGGTCCTCGAAGGCATCAATCGTTAAGGTCTGACTCGTCCGAGTCCGAGTCGAAGGCGGCTGCAGTGGCAGGGCCGAATAGAAACGGCAACGGCTTCTCCGTCGTCGTGGTCGTAGAGTCCCGCTCGGTCGGGAGCTCAACTGTTTTGCTTTCCCCCCACGTAACGGTCTTTCGCCGGCGGATGCTTGAGCGAGACGGCGAAGACAAACGCTCGCCAAACAAACTCTCAGCTTCCTCGTAACTCTGCGTCGAGGATGCAGGCGATAAAGGGACAGCAAGAGTTTTCAAATTACCCTCGAGGTAGATCTGCTCATTCTGAGGAGGAGTTGAGTTGATGGTTTCTCCAAAGAGGTTGTCAACACGAAATTCCTCTTCACTGTCGCTTAGAGTAACAGGCTTGACGCGCTTCATTGCAATCACATTTGATTGTACATGACGTGGACCAGTCACAGCAATGTTGATAACAGGCGGGGTAGCTTCTTGAGGTTCTGGTACGGGCTCGGCAAACTTGATAACTTTTGTTGTCGCTGTAGCCATGTTTATCACGGATTTGGTGGCTGTTGGCTTCTTTTGAGCAACGGGCGATACCGGAACCGCAGAATCAAGAGGCTTCACCACTCGAGAGGTGACATTTTTCACCGCGGCAACTTCGACAGGTTGGGTTATAGAATTCCAACTTGTGCGTTGAGTTGTATGCGCATCGGGGCTAACCACTGTTTTGGCTTTGGGGGCAGGGGTGACCACGGGGGGCGGAGCTGATTTAACTGATCCTTCAGCCCCAGGATACACAGACTGTGAATCAGCAGCCCCGGGGGTCGGGGTGGCCGCATTCCCCGTAGCATTCGATTCGCGCATACCCTTTACATGTATATTGGCTGGCTGCAAGTGGCGGAGCTCTTGACTGAGTGTTTCTTTGTTTCGCATTGCATAGTTTTTGGCCGAAAGAAGCAATGCGTTGCGTTTCAAAATATCCGGCTGAACACTAAGCAAGCAGGGAACGAGTTGCAATGCGCGAATAGGTCCGAAATATTTGATCAGCGTGTTCAAATAAGCGTGAGAATCCATAAAATCGGTTCCAAATAGTCGTGAATTCATTTTGAACTCCTCCAGCCGAGCTTTGTCTTTGTTTAGCAGCTTGCGCACCACCTTCTTGATGTTCTTCTCCATCTCCACGGCGTCAGAATCATACACGTAAGGCACTTCATCAGGAAGGGTTGGAACAGTAACAATTGGTAATAGCAGTCGGAACGGGTCGATTTCTGCGCGCATTGGCTGGTTATGCTTCGGGCTGGTCAAAATATATGCGGAACTAAGACACTGCGTTGCTTTAATTTCTCGAATTGGATACGATGCTTGGGGCTTGGTAGCACACAATGATGCGGCGGCCGAAACCACCTCCTTTTCCGTATTTTTAACAGGTGTCGAAAGCTTCAGCTGGGGTTGAGTTTCCACCCACTCTTCCAGCTTTTGATCGCTCTCGGAATCCACGGTCCTGCACGAAGAGTTGGACAGATCGGATTCATTTGAGTGCTGTTTTGCAACAATAGGGCCTGCTGGGGTATGGAATGTGCTTGGGCGATGACTCGGTAGGGGGGGAGTAACCGGGGTCTTCTTGGCCTCAAACAGTGCGCGTGCAGACTGGAATGCAGACTCGGTCACTTTCTTCTCCGTCACTGGGGCAGGACTTGGCGTCACAGCAGCCTGGGAATGGAGTGGGGGTTCGACTCGTGCGGGGGGAGGCCATTTCTTCGCTGGCGATGGCATAGGCTTCGCAGCTGGCGCTGGCGAAACGCTGTTCAGCCAGCGCAGCGCCACATTCTGCCGGACTGGGGAACGGGCGCCGTCGAGGCGCCCAGCGGGCAGCGGCCGAGACGCCATTCTGGCGGGAATGAGGTGCACGGAGCTCCGGTCCGTCTTGGTGATTATGCTTCGAGCATGGAGTCGACCGTTACTGGAGTAACGGTCGCAAGGAATTCAGCCAATCGCCGCACTCGGTCTCACGTACCCGAATTCAGGTACACGACTGACGTCGCGCTCACCACCAGCAAGCTGCAACAGTCAAACGTCTTGCCGGTCAAACGTCTCGCCGGTCGATGCTTTCTGCGCAGTCGGATGAGGTGAGTTCATGACCCCCGCCACTACAGTATCAGTATCGCCATCGCTCGCTTTAACGCCAGGTTGAAGGGAAACATCTGATGAGGCCTCAAGGAAAGGAGGCGGGGGATTGGGCATCACAAGCTTGTTCGCTGCGCTCGCCGGTGGTCACGTACCCGCATAGTAAGACGACAGGTCTCATTGACGCAGACGCTCTGCAGCCTGCAAGCGCGGACAGCACCGCGAAAGACTTCCGGGGGCTGCAGTCTGCAGTGCAGACGGGAAAAATCGCATGGCGGACGCAAGGCACAAGCGCGAGTCCATTCAGCCGCGCTGCCCTCGGTCCCGCGCTATCGGCACTGCTGGACAGGAACGTTCCCTTGTCATGTCATGTTGAACTAGCTGGCCGCCTCGCCTGCCTCCCCCCTCTGTTCGCGGCCATGTCCCCACCTTCTCCCCAGCGTTTAATCTGGCGTGTTCAGCAACGTACCCCGCCTCCACAGCAACAATCTTGTGGCGAAGTGGCCATGGCGAAGCACCAGACTGCCGCAGTCACTGCGGCCCAGGAGATTTTTACGCGCACCTTTTGCGTCACACCAGATGCACGCTACTCCCCATCCATTGGCCAAAATCCCGGAGCGGGCGTCGGCCATTGGTCCGCGCCAAGATCGCGCCTGCGAGATACTGGTGGTGCGCAAACTGCCCTCAAACTGCAACGTGCGCCACGGTCTCCGCCAGCTCATTCCGCAATCCGCGAGCCCGAGCGCACGTCCCTCAGCCCGTCCCCTGCCCCATGATGCAGGCGATCGCCAAGCGCTCGGCCGCCACGGCCCGCGCGCCCGCTGCCCGTCGCGCCTTCTCGAACGCCGCCGCCGCCGAGGCCGGCAAGGACCGCCTCGTGATCTTCGACACGACGCTGCGCGACGGCGAGCAGTCGCCCGGCGCCACGCTCAACTTCAAGGAGAAGCTGGACATTGCGCGCGGACTCAGCGCCCTCGGCGTGGACGTGTGCGAAGCCGGTTTCCCCATCTCGTCGCCCGGCGACTTCGACGCCGTGTCGGCCATCGCCAAGGAGATCGGCCCGCTCACGGCCAACCGCGCCACGGGCGAGCCCATGACCGTCTGCGGCCTCGCGCGCGCCATGGAGAAGGACATCCAGCGCTGCTACGACGCCGTGAAGCACGCGCCCAAGCACCGCATCCACACGTTCCTGGCCACGTCCGACATCCACCTGCAGTACAAGCTCAAGATCTCGCGCGACGAGTGCATCCGCCGCGCCGTGGACGCCGTTAAGTTCGCCAAGAGCCTCACCTCGGACATCGAGTTCTCCACGGAGGACGCTGGACGCAGTGACCCCGACTTCCTGTGCGACGTGCTCGCCGAGGTCATTAAGGCCGGCGCCACCACGCTCAACATCCCCGACACGGTCGGCTACACGGTCCCCGGCGAGTACGGATCGCTTTTCAGCTACCTCATTGAGAACACCGAGGGCAGTGACAAGGCGATCTTCTCCACGCACTGCCACAACGACCTGGGTCTCGCCACGGCCAACACCCTTGCTGCTGTGCAGGGCGGTGCCCGTCAGGTGGAAGTCACGATCAACGGTATCGGTGAGCGCGCCGGTAACACGGCCCTCGAGGAGCTGGTGATGGCGCTGAAGACTCGCCCGCAGCACTTCCCCGTGTACACGAGCGTGGACTCGACGCAGATCACGCGCTGCAGCCGCATGGTCAGTCACTACACTGGCATGTCCATTCAGCCCAACAAGGCCATTGTGGGATCCAACGCTTTCGCCCACGAGTCGGGCATTCACCAGGACGGTGTGTTGAAGCACCAGGCCACGTACGAGATCATGCTGCCGGAGTCGGTTGGTCTCAGCGAGAACAAGATGGTGCTCGGCAAGCACTCGGGCCGCCACGCGTACAGCAAGCGTCTCCAGCAGCTTGGCTACACCAACCTTACCCCGGAGGAGCTGGACTACTACGTGGAGAAGTTCAAAGTGCTGGCTGATGAGAAGAAGACGGTCACGGACGCTGACATGGAGGCGATTGTGTCGGATGAGCTGTTCAAGCCGGAGGTCTTCTGGACGCTGCAGTCCGTGCACGTGACTGCCGGCAACCTCGTGAAGCCGACGGCTACGGTCACGCTTGCGCACAAGGACGGTCAGGAGGTGAGCGAAGCTGCCATGGGCACCGGCCCGATTGACGCTATCTACGTTGCCATCAAGCGCGCTACTGGCATGGACAGCATCAAGCTGAACGACTTCTCCGTGGAGAGTGTGACGGATGGCACGTACGCCCTGGGTGAGGTGACCGTGCGGGTGCAGGAAGAGAAGGAGGAGGAAGAGAAGACGGAGGACGAGAAGCACGTGAACGCGCAGACGGGTCTGACGCGTGACCGCCAGTTCGTTGGCCACGGCGCTAACACTGACATCCTCGTGGCCTCGGCTACGGCCTACGTTAACGCTGTGAACCGCATGATGGCATCTCAGGCTCGTGCTATCGATGAGTCTCGGGTGGACGCCTAAGATTATGACAATATATCAACTAGGTACTCGCTCGAAGCAACCGTCGATATCAGCAAGGAGTTGTCTTAGCAAAGCCAAGAAGGGGAATTACCCTGAGTGCGCTGGCGGGTGTCGTACGCGTGTATTATCTAACACCAGCAGAATGAACAGCAAAAATATATCGTTCAGGTTCGCGATCAGTGCGACCTGGCGCGAATGTCTCTACCAACTTGTTGCTTGATACTGCGTGAGGTTCATCAGTTACTCTGCCGTGAGACCGTCATAAGGCGTGAGACCGCTGTTGTTTTCGATGGTGTCATCGGCGCCATGTGCGATAAGGTACTCGCCGAGAACACCATCGCCGTCATAAGCCATCGCGAAGTGGAGGGGTGTGTTGCCCTGTGCGTTGCGATGGTTCACGTTGGCTCGGCGTGTGACCAAGAGCTCCACCATGCGCTGGTTAACGTTCTGGCAGGCAAGCAACAGCAACGTGTTGCCCTTGTCGTCCTCGCTGTCAATTGGGAAGCCTGCGTCCAAACTCTCCACGAGCCGCTTCATACGTCCGTTGCGCGCCTGGGAGAACACAGTGTCAACTTTCAAGGAGATCTCTTCGCCTCCAGCCGGTTCTTGTCCACGAGCACGAGCTGCATTCGCCTCGTGGTTCACTGCATCAAGTTGTGCCCGCTCGGCCGCCGTCAATGGCAGCAATTTGTTGCGAGCCGCCACCAACTTGCGGACGTGGAGCTTGTGCGATACACCGAGAACCTCTGTCATGTCTTCGGCTCGAAGCTCAATGAGGAACTCGCCATCCACGGCGCCTTCGCGGAATGCAGGCTTGTACTGCGGCAAAGACAAACTATCGAGCCATCGACCAACATCGTCGACGGTCCAGGCGCGCAGCTCCTCGGGCAATGGCTGCTGCTTTCCAGGAGCTAATGCCTTCTCTTCCTCACGTTGCTGTTGTGCTAGTTCCTGTTGCTTGCGCTGTGCAACAGTCGTGAGCAAATTGCTGATGGCATCTCCGTTGCTCTTCTGCTTGGCAAGAGCTGCAGTGATCGGCGTGATATTGGCAGCAGCAGCGGCAGCTGCAGCAGTTGCGGCAGTCTCCGCCGTGGTGGTGATGGCCGCTGCGGTGGTATCTGCGTTGATATCGCGCAGGTTCTTGAGCATGTTGAGCGAGCTGAAATACGACAATGACATCGACATGAACTGGAACTTCATGAGCTCCTCCGTGGACTCAAACATCGCCTGCGACCGTGCCTCATGCTCGCGTGCCTTAGCTGCTGTCGCCGCCGCTGCAGCTGCCGAGGTGGCTGTCGCTGTCTCGAGCTCGATGCCTTTTTCACGCAGGTTTTCAAGCTCCAGCTTCTGCTCTTCCAACAACTCCATCAAGTGTCGTTGCAGGCGAGCGAACTCGCGATCTTTACGCATTCGAGTCTGCTCCATGTCTGCTAGCCGCTCTTCCAGCGTGGCCAATGCTTCACGTTTTCGTTGCACCTCCGCGAATGCCCCAGCAAATTCAGCCTCCAGATCGCGTTTCTTCTTTTCGCGCTCACTGCGTTTGATGCTGAGTGCCATCTCCACGGCGTAGGCATCAGCTTGGCGCTTCTTCAGGGCCTCCTTTGATTCCAGTGCATTCTCCGCTCCGAGTTCGTATGGTGCAGCATCGTTGTCATCCGGTGAGAATGCTTCAGGCACTCCGTTGCCTAGAGGTTGTTGCTGTGATGACGACCGGTGGTTGCGCAGCAAGCCCTCGACACCACCAGCATGCAGCCGTTCCGCCTCGTGTGTCAACTCACGTACGTCTGCATCAAGCTGATCAATCTCCTGCAGCTCGCGCTCGAGCACGGCCAGTTCTTTCTCGGCTTCACGAAGCTCATTGTGTACTGCGCTAACCTGACGTTCAGCTGCCTCTTGTGCACGGTGAAGAGCGTCCAGCTCGCTTTGTTGGCGTTCAAACGCCTGCTTCGAGCCTTCAATCAATTGCAGCCCAAGTGCCAGTCTTTCGGCCCCTGGCGGTGCATCGCGCCATTGCTTCTTGCGTGAAGCCTCTCGACGTCCCAGGAGTCCACGATACATGCGCTGAATCTCCAATGCTGCAAGCTCGGAGAACCGAGCCGTAAGAAACTTCCCGCGCGCGACGTACATGCGCCAGGTGGCTTGCAGCTTAGCAGCACTACGGTCTTGAAAGCGACGACGTTCTTGCTCCTCGCGCAGTGCTCGGGCACGTTTGCGGCCAAGGTGACCACGATATACTCGCTCTAGCATGCGTGCTTTGCTTTCTCGCAGTTTTGCACGGTAAGCCACACGACTCGAGTAGCCCCGAAACACGGTCTCAATGAGAATGGCTGCGTGCAATCGCCTTTCGGCCTCTTCTCGCTCTTCAAACAACCGCCGGAATCGTCGACGACCCAAACGACCTCGTGCTACCCTCACGATTTCACCGCCGGCGAAGCTTTTCACACGCTCAAGCTGGATTTCGCGTCGGATGCGAGCTACTCGACGCGTTGCTAAGAAGCGACGAATGTACTTCTGAGCCCGCGTAGCTTGGGCGTCACGTCTTCGTCGTAGCTCGCGTTTCATGTTGGATTCATTGGCCCGGGTGTCTTCGCGGAAATCTTGCTGTAGTGAAGACCTCACCTCGTCATATTGCTCGCCGGTTAGGTGACTTCCAGGCACCAGACCAGGTCCGAAAGCTCGCCTCTTTTGCTCTCGGCGTTTACGAGCTCGTTCTTCAGCTTCGAGTTGGTCGAACAAGCTCGGGAGCTCTGGCTGCTCTCGAATTCGATCCCGTGTTGCCTCGACGGTCGGAGCCAGCAACGCAGTCGGGGATGTAATCGCAGGACTCGGCATCTCGACGGACGGTTCTAGTAATAGTGGAGGCGCAAGTGGTGGTGGTTGGTGAGCGTTGCCGTTTGCAACTATTACTTCATCCTTTGCTAGTTGCTCCAGGTCCCGCTGCTGAGTTGCAGCAAGCCGTTCAGCTTGCTGAGCTTGTAGCTGCGCTTCGAGAGCTGCTAGTCGATCACGATCTTCTTGTTCCCATTCCCGTCGCCTCCGCTCCTGTTCTTCCCGCAGAGCAGCCATGCGCTCCTCAGTTGCAGCCCGATGCTTTTCGCGTAGCTCCTCAGCTTCTTTCTCAAGGCGTTCTTCTTCCGCTCGAATTTTGGCTCGAACGTTATCGATAACGTCCTCAACGATAGACGCGGTGTTAGCTTCATTTGGCGCTGAATGCAAAGGTGTTTGATCTTCGCCTCTCGCCTTATTTGCATGCTGTGAATGAAGTACTACAGGAGGGAGAGCTGGTGGTAGTAGCATGTCCATAGGCACAGCAGATTGAGTTATCGGAATTTGTGTAGCTCCGATTGTCGGGGTGACCACGTCTTCATCTGTTACAGTAGTTTTCACTGCAGACCCACCCGAATAATTATTTCTTTGTTGCTGTTGAATCAACTTTTTATTCTCGTACGCAGCTTTCTGAGCCTCGTGAGTGCGTAGTGCTTCCTGGAACGCACGTTCAGATTTTTCAAGCTGCAACTCGTACGGAGACTTGTGTACTTGCTGAGGGGGTGATTGGCTTTCCGTCGAGTCTGCAACCAAAGACTGTATTGCGGACACAGACGTTGGTTCAGCTGTTGATTCGAGTGATGCTCTCGTTGGAGGTTGGTCCGGTTGACTTTGGGTGCCTTGCCGAACTGTTGCTCCCAATTGTGTCTGATCGTTGTCTCTATCTTGTGCAGTTTGGTGGCTATTTATCTGCTCTAGCGCAACGCGCTCTTTGTCCGACGGCTCCATTTGGCAGTTCACAAGCATCTCAATCACCTCGGTTACGTAGTTTTTTGCTTCCTGGCGAAGCTCATGACCAGCGCGAAGCCATGACACAAAGGCACTATTAGGCGTCGCTAGTACTTTTCGCAGTTGCGCACGCGTTTTGGAGCGCAAATCACTGGTGTGTGGTTGCTGATGAGACCACACATGCTGCACGTTGGAGCGACCTTGAAGGAAGGGATCCACATTGGTGGGAAATACTAGCGTGTTCTCCACGGACTGAACAAGAATAATGGGTACCCCAATTTCTGTAAGTTGAGGACCGAGATCCACGTGTCGAAGTGCACCACGGCACAAACGGATACGACCATCAAGTGTAATGGCATTGGTCACAGCTGTATAAATGCTCAGAGCTAGATTCATATCCACCTTGCGCAGATAAGCCTCGGAAAAGAGGAACTTAGAGAAAAATGAAACAGGTAAATCTGGTCGTGTTGGTGGCAGGCATGCGAACACATTCACTGTACTATGTAGTACAGCTGCAAGCTGTGAATCCACGCTCGCAAAACCATTGAATAGTGCGAGTGATTGCAAATATTCATCGTAGCTCTTTCCGTACAACACAGTGTAGCATGTGGCTACGTTTGCACCATTGCCGAAACCAACAATATGAAATGGAGCCCCAGTGGTGACGAATTGAGTCGTGTGTTGCAGAAAATTAAGCAATTCATGTATTCGACGAGCGAGCCACATGTTGTTGAGAACAAGTTTTTCTTCGTCACGAGCGTGATCATCAACCGCGTATGCAGAGCCTGCCTGCCCTGGGAAATTAAACAATAGCACGCGAGCACCCAAGTTTCGAGCAACAATGGGACGGAAAAATACCCGAGTACTTTCAAATGTGTCAAAAAGGTCGTGGAATATTACGAGGTTGCACTTGACAGTCTCACCGATGGGCTGACCAATAACAGCGTATGGTATTTGAGTAACCCCATCCTGGCAGGTGAACACATTGTCCCCTGTGTTTCCTCCCACCCCGTCTTGCAGTCCCGATGGTGCTGCAAGCCGTGCCATTTGTTGAGCTTGAATAGCCCGGCGGGCAGCTTGCTTTTGTTGAGACTGGCGTCGCGTTTTAGATAGTGAATCGAAGTCGTTTATTTTCACTGGTTTCGCTGTCACTTTCGCACAGTGCTCATCTTCTAGCTGAGCTAGTCCAAGATCAGGTGGCAGAATCTCCGGTTTCAGAAAGCAAAGCATGCGACGTGTTTCTAAGTCCTGCATTTGGAGCCTCTGTTTCCATGCGTACGCTTGCAATACTGTGCGAATCCAATCACAGAATCGTGCGGCACATGAACTAATTGGTGCTATTTGCGCAGGCGTGAAGAGTGGATTGCGAGCATGTGCTGCCGCCTGCAGTACGGCCTGCTCTGATAGAGCTTCCAAGTCAACGCGGTGCAGCCGTGCGAGTAGTTTCTCTTGCGAAATCAATCGTTTGACTTCACCCCAATCTCCGCCCCGAGACCCCAGAACTAGAGCTCCTAAGGCACTTAACACCATTGCTACGGCTGGGTGTGGGTTCACGAAGCTGTACAGCTCCGCAGCATCCTTCTTTGTGATTTTTGCTGCCACGCTGGAGGCATGGGCCCACATATGCTTCCAAACGTGCTGCAGTTTATTAGTCACCACATCTTCGCCATTATTATTGATTCCGTTGTCAACGTTTTCGTCATCATAGTTTCCCCCTTCTTCTTCCTCTTCTCTTTCAGCAATAGGTTGCTCCTGAACCCGTTTGTGCCGTCCATTCATGCTCTGTTTGTCTGGGCTTCGACGATTAGGACTTGTTTTCTGACGTCGTGCAATTCGATCCAGGGCCTCCATGCGAAACTTCTCAACGAGAGTATAAAACTCGTAGCAGTTCGTGCAGACCTGTACGTCTCGATAATAGTATCCAGGAAACGTGACGCCGAGTGGTTCGCCGTCTCCATAATATACCTCTGCAAGATAGTCGCCGTCTTCACCGCTCTGATATCGTCGGATAAAGAGATCCACGAGCTGTTTTTCGGCTCGGGTTTGTGCCACCAACTTGAACGGGATGGTATGTGTCAGGGGCATTGTTTCAGCTCGTTGAAGTCGCTGGGGGGACGATGGTTTTCGTTGTTCAGCTAATCGCCCCAATAAATCGTCCGTGCGACGAGCGTCCAGGAAGGCGCTGGCTGCAGCAGTGGCGGTGGCGACACTTGTTCGTCGTCGGCCTTTCCTGGCATGCCCCGCTAACTCTCGCAGTGTGGACGCTTTCTTTCGCTCCATTCGTCGGGTGGTCAACTCAGCAGTTGACATGCTACAAAAATCTCCACAACAACCACGCTTCTGGCTGGACATCAAGTGAGCTGCTGACACTGTGCGTCGTCGGCCTCGAGATAGCGACGACGTCGCAGGAAGAAAAGATAGGGCTTCATTCCAGTCAGTTGAGCCGCGTAGATCGAGGTTCAAACGACGTCTACCCTCTACGTCCCCGAGCGGATCCAAGCGAGCCATGGCACTCGACGACGCTGCCGGCAAAAGTCGACCTGAACTTCGATTCGACTGTGGTCTGGGTACTGCCATGATAGCTTCAACCAATCGCTCATCGGGTGCACGCAAGTTATCAGCACGGGCGCGTGCTATGAGTCTCTCGTTCATGGCACGAGGGCCTTCGTAAGTGAGTGGAAATGGAGCCACGAGTGCCTCTGGAAAAGTTGGAGCGGACGGTAATGCTACTGCTGAGGATATGGTTTCACAACTCGATGTCCGCCACAATTGCAGCTTCCCGCTTTCGTCTACAATGAAAAGCGATACGCAACGTGCTACCCGACATTTCTTGTTCTTCTCGAGAAAGCTGACGTAGTGCTGCACCAACTCGTTGACGCTGGTGTTCAACTTGACGTCCTTGCTAGCAATTCGTTGCCCACCGAGTGCCAGCCAGAACAGTTTGCCCTGCACACGACCACTCTTGTGCAGCCTGTAAGCAATAAGCAACCATGGGTTAGATTACACCGCGGCGTGCTTTCGGCAGCAAGCACGTACGTAAATTCATGTTCGAGGTTGGCGTAGCATGCGGGGTCCAGTTCACCGCGTGGACGAACAAAAGTGCTGATGGCGGCAGTGCACGCGTTGCTCGAGGCAAGCGAATTCAAAAACACCAAGAGATCTGACGCTGATAGAAATGGCACGGCGCCCGGTGCATCATTCGTCTCGAACCAGCACACGGCGACGGGCCGAGTCTCTGGGTCCGGCGCAGCACCTGCGCCGCCAAACTTGTCGGCAAAATGGACAAATGCACGATGCACCTGCTCCGGCGTGAGCTTACTCTGCGGTTTGCGGCGCACGACGCCTCCTTCGGTATAATACCATGACCAAATCTGCTGCTTGTCCACGAACACACTCTCCACCACGTGCACGCAGCACCCGCCTTTGTCTCGGCTCACGAACGCGGAGCAGACCCACGCCCAGGACCGACTTGTGCGCGGCTCCCTCTCCAAGTCCACCGCGGGCACAATTTCGCGCAGGATCTGGATCTGGTCTGACGGCGGCTGCTGCTTCATCGCCGCAGAGAGGAGCGGCCTAGTGCCGCTACTTGTAAAGTGCCGGCGGTTGCAGCATTATTTATAGTGATGTAGTGGCGACTTCCCCATCGCATTGACAAGGAAGTAGCGTTCGAGAGCGTAAGCTCACAGGTCTGGGGCTTTCGGTTCTGGCATCGAACGCTGCGCTGATGGTTATGCCCCTTTCTCACTATTTTATCAGCGTGGAAGCCAGGGACGCATTAAATTCCGATCCGCGTCACGCGTAACGAGTTCGGGGGAGCAAGTTGTTCAAGGTGCGAGACCGTGGCAGAACAGTTCAATCTGATTAACGTCTCAAATGACCTGGACACTGCACGTTGGTGGTGCATCTACATGTATCGGGGCGAGGTGGCCAACAAGTTGAAGCGGGCGGAGCCATTTTGTGTGGACGAGAAACAGCTTGGCCGTTACAGTGGCCGTTTCGGAATTAGTTTGTCACTCACCGACAAAATCAGCAGCGAGATCACCTTCAGCCGAGCGCAAATGGCAGCGGATCAATGCAGCCATGGCGAGGCCTGCCGTTGGACAGAAGCCACGAAGAGTGGATATTTGCACGTCGCAAGATGGCAGATCAGAGCAAGCAGGAATGAGAAGCAATCATGGCAGAGCCGCATGTCTCGAAGAGCACCAAGTGATCAATGTGTATAATAGCAAGAAGAAGAAGAAGAAGAAAAACAAGCCCCGATCGCTGCACAAACGGATCGGTGCGGTTGAAGCCGCGACATCGACGGCAAAGTTGCCTTTTTTGCGGCGGACCGTGCGCAAATCCGAGCAGAGTGGAGGGATCCTGACGGGAACGCGCGTGCGGCCTTACCATGATGATGCGTGTGTCACTTCGACGCGGCGTCGCCACATTGCCGGCAGCACCTTGGCGCACAGCATTCGTCCAGCAGCAGCAGCAGCAGAACTCCGGGCTTGATGACGACCGAGCAAGTGGAATAAACGGCCTGGCGAGACCCCTAAGAAGCAGGGCAGCGCCCCGTCTGCGCGCTGATTACAGCATTTTCTATTTCGACGGGGAGGGGTCGGGCTCGGGCTGTCGTTGGTCTTGGCGTTACTTCAGCGCCACTTCAGTGCGACAAATAGAACGCTGGCTTCTAGGCCTTTCGCCGCCCGGTTGTTGTTCACTATTGCGCTCTCCTAGACTCGAGCCTAGGCCCCGCCCCGCCGGACTGCAGAGCGCGCAGCCATGCGGGTCGAGTTCGCGGTGCCCTCGCCGTCCGACAGCTCCACGGACTACACGCTGGACATGCAGGCGGCCTCCGCGGACGGCGCGCCGGCCGCCTCCGCGCAGCCGCCGGCGTCGCAGCCGCACAAGAACCTGCGGCGCGTCAACACGTTCACGGGCGCGTGCAACGAGGAGGAGCAGCGCAACATCATCTCGCTGCGGTACCGAGCCGACAGGTACGCCCGCCCTCAGGAAGTTGACGCCGTCGGCCGCGAACTGATGTTTCTTATTTGCGTGATTTTCATTTTTGTTTGTTTTGTTTTGTTGATTTCATTTTGTTTTATGATTACGCAGCATGGCGGACTCGGTGGCGTCCGACTCGAAGCCCAACGCGGAGACGAAGCTCTGGAACCTGTTCGAGAAGGTCTTCTGCTTCCTCAAGGGCATGACCATCTACCAGACCCGCCGCCGGCTCAAGTTCACCATCGTGTCGCAGACGGTCATCAACTCGCTGCGTATTTTCCCCATCATCCTGGGGCTGAGCTTCCAGGCCACGGTGCCCGTGCTCATCCTGTACGTGACGCTCGTGCTGGGCTGGCACGGCACCAAGTTCCTCGTGCCCAAGTTCCTGCTCAGCTACAAGATCGGCATGCAGCTCACGCTGCTCGTGGACGTCATCTGGTACTACAAGGGCTACAACGGCAAGCTCAACAGCGTCAGCAGCGGAACCTCCGTGCTGCTGCAGGGCTTCTTCTCCATCCTGCTGACCATGCTCAACATCACGGGCTTCATGTACGGGTGGAAGCTTCGTCGCATCGTCAAGTCAGTGCAGAACCAGCGCGAGTGCGACCGCGCTGCGCTCGCCACGACCATGCCGTCCCCGCAGCGCGCCAACTCGCTGCACCAGACGCTGTCGATTAACCCGTCTGCCGAGATGGACGAGGACGTAGGACCATCCGCACGTCGGAAAATTGTGGTCGGCCCCGGAGTCCCCAACAACAGATTGCGACGCACTCAGTCCGGGGTGTCGGCCCAGCTGCCCGATGCCTTGAAGATCATGAAGCAACGAAGGAAGGAGGCAGAGGCACAGGACGAAGCACCGGTGTTCTGCTCCAATCTCATCATCACGAGCAAGTACACTTACTACAACTTCCTGTTCGTCTTTCTCAAGATGCAGTTCAGCCGTCTCGCAAACTTGTACACGACCATTGTGGTGGCGCTGTGTTTTTTCGACTTCTCGCCGGTGAGTCCCGTGGCCAGTCTTACTCCATTGCTGATTGTGTTCGCGACGTCTGCGCTCAAGGATGTGAGCGAGGACCTTCGCCGACAAAAGGGCGATGCTTTAGTGAACTCTAGGCCGGCTCATATTATTCGTCGTGATGTGCTCGACCAAGTCATGCACATTAATGGCACGTGGCAAGATATTGAAGTCGGAGATGTGCTGCTATTAAAGGATGGCGACCAGGTTCCTGCAGACTGTATCCTGTTGGCCACAAGTCGTCCTGACGGTAGGTGCTACGTGGAAACAGCGAATTTGGATGGCGAAACAAATCTCAAAATCCGACAGGTGGCCAGCTGCACCAAACACTTTTTGACTGCAGAGGAAATTTTGGAGCAACACAAACTCGAGGTGGAGTGCGACGTGCCCAATAAAGACCTCTTCTACTTTGATGGTGTGTTGAGGCTGGGAAAAATTGCGGATGATGCCGTTGTGGATGCCAATAAAGAGGATACAGATACCAGTTTGACCATGGACAATTTGATTCTGCGTGGTAGTGACAGCCGCAACGCGGAATGGACGCTTGGACTTGTGATTTACACAGGCAAAGAAACGAAGGTTCAGATGAACTCTGTTGCTGTGCCGCTGAAGCGCAGCTTTGTGGAAAAGACCTTAGATACTATGTTTGTGCTGGTGCTGATGCTGCTTTTCGGAATTTCGATTGCTTGCACG
Organism: Phytophthora fragariaefolia; assembly: GCA_030267785.1. NCBI lineage: Eukaryota > Oomycota > Peronosporomycetes > Peronosporales > Peronosporaceae > Phytophthora > Phytophthora fragariaefolia. The sequence continues at coordinate 38,089 of BSXT01001506.1, forward strand.
TTGGGCAATAACAACTGGAACCTGGATCTAGCGGATGAGACGACGCCATGGTACATCATGGAAGACTCGAACGGCTACATCTTCCTTAGTTACGTGATCTTGTTTAACAACTTGATTCCACTTTCTATGTATGTGACGATGGAAGGCGTGCGTTTTGTTCACGCGCGTTACATTGAAAATGATTTGGAAATGTACGATGCCAAGACAGACACCCCTGCGCAGGTTCGCAACAGCAATATCAACGAAGATCTCGGTCAGATTCAGTACATTTTCTCGGATAAAACAGGAACACTGACGTGCAACGAAATGATATTTTCGAAGTGCACCATTGGAGGATTACGCTACAATGACATTGAAGTGGACCCTGCCAAACCAGCGAGACCTGGTACTCGGTTCAATGATGGGCGGTTGTTAGCACGCTTGAACTCGAACCACTCGACGAAAAAGGAAATTCATGATTTCTTGTTGTTGCTCACTATTTGTAACACGGTGATACCGGAGACCAGTGTTCCCACCTCGCCTGCATCTAGTAGCGACTCGTGCTCGGCCCAGACCCCTACTATTAAGTACAACGCGTCCTCCCCTGATGAAGAGGCGCTTGTGCTAGCTGCTGCTGATCTTGGATACGTGCTTGAATCGCGTGATGGACCAATGTGCAATACGCTCATTCAGGGAAGATCGATGTCGTACGAAATTCTGAATGTGCTGGAATTCAATAGTGACCGAAAGCGCATGTCAGTTATCGTGCGATTCCCTGACGGAAGCATCGTGCTGTACTGCAAGGGTGCCGATGATGTGATTTTCGATTTGCTTTCCAAGTCTCAGCCTCAAGGTGTGGCACATGTGACGCGTGGTCACCTACAGGAATATGCATCGGAGGGTCTTCGAACGCTGACGACTGCCATGCGTCGACTTACCCAAGAAGAATACGATCAGTGGAACCACCTATACCGACAGGCCGAACTGTCGATGGAAGGACGAGCCGCAAAAATTGCCAAGGTATCTGCCGTTATTGAGGTTGAGCTGACATTGCTTGGTGCAACTGCTATCGAAGATAGACTTCAAGATGGCGTTGAGGAGTCAATTTGCGCTTTACGGAAGGCTGGCATTAAATTTTGGGTGCTCACAGGCGACAAAAAGGAAACTGCTCTTAGTATTGGCATGTCGTCGCATGTGATTGATGACAATATGGATGTGATCGTGCTGAGCCAGCGCGACAAGGGATCACTGCGTGCAAGGCTGGAAGAGCTGTACGTTGACCTTGTTGAGGATAAATGGGGGTCAGACGAGACATCATCGGCCATTAGCGTGCTGTGGGAGGCGCTGAAGCGAGCTATCCTATATCTATGGAATCTTGTGAAACTAGCTCTTGTTGGACGCGACGAGGAAGCAGAGGCCCGAAAGAAGCGGAGGCGCTTGCCTCGGCGGCAACATGCTGGGGCAGATGCAACGCCAACAGATAGCCCTGTTCACTACGACGAAGTGTATCCAGCACTACCTAACCGCGACCTATCTGAAAACAGCTTTGAGCGTGGTCTGTGCGACCATGACTTTGAGCCAAAGACGGATACGATGACAGGCGGAACTGGCAGTATGAGCAGTGGTGACTACGTCGATGAAGAGCTGGAGTTTGCCATGGTGATTGATGGTAAGACTCTTGCGTTAGTACTGGATGACGATATCAAGTATTTGTTCTTGGCAGTGGCGACGCAGTGCAAATCTGTGATTTGCTGTCGTTGTTCTCCGTCCCAAAAGGCTTCGGTGGTGAAGCTTGTTACGGAACCCACGCTCATGTTCTCACCCGGCAACATTACTCTAGCCATTGGCGATGGTGCCAACGACGTACCTATGATTCAGGCCGCAAACGTTGGTATCGGTATCAGTGGCAAGGAGGGTCGCCAAGCTGTGCTCTCTAGCGACTATTCTATCGCAGAGTTCCAATACTTGAAGCGGCTACTTCTTGTGCACGGCAACTACAGCTACAAGAGAATATCGAAGCTTATCCTTTTTTCATTCATGAAAAATGTGGCACTCTCGCTGTCAAACTTCTTCTTGGCGATGGAGACAATGTACAGTGGTTTGCTGATGTATTTCAGCATTTTCTTTACGCTCTACAATGCGTTGTTCACAACAATCCCGATCGTTGTTATTGCCATGTACAACCAAGACGTGTCCCCTGCTGTGCTGATGCAGTATCCGACACTGTATGTGAATGGTCTGAAAAACCGATCCTTCAACTGGCTTTCCTTCTTCGGCTGGTGTGTACTTGGTGTTTGGCACGCTTACGTGGTATATGCAGTGCCGTTCTTCTCGAATGGCTCCATCGTTTGGTATTTCGCCAGTAATTCCACAAAACTACAGTTTGACAAGCGCGATCTCGGTTTGTGGGCCGACGGTGTAGCCTCGTACACCTACCTGATCACAGCTTCGACCGTCCAGGTATCCTTGATGACGAGTAACTGGACACGTGCTAACGTAGTTTCAACTGTCGGCACTCTCGTGTTCTACTACCTGTTCACAGCATTCTTCTGCTCGGTATTCGGATGGACCAAAACTGATTTCTACGATACGGAGGTGGGATACGGTGTAGTGGGCCAGCTTGTGCGCGAAGCTTGGTTCTGGTTAGGTCTTCTGTTAGCAGTGGTCATTGCCATTTTACCCAACTACATCGCAAAGGCTGGACGAGTTCTATTCTACCCGGAACCATCGCATTTGATGCGTGAGTGGAATCGTTTGGCTAAAGGTGAAGACGCAGCGGTGTTGGTTGATTCCCCACGCCTTGTTCGCCGCAACACGGGCTTCGCATTTTCGCACTGTCCCGGCGAGACGGAGATGGTGCTGGGCATATACCGAAACAACAATACGCAAGAACAATCTCGCGCCGGACAAATGTCTGATCTTTCGGACGTTGGCATACGTGTGCAGTCGCCTTCGTCGTCAACTGCTGACGGGTCCTCACCATCCCCTAAGGCGTTTGAGTAGTTCGCGTACGATACCAGCGTTGAAGAGGACGTGTGCAAGCACCGAAGGTGCCCGTGCCACGACAAGTTCGAAGGATTCGCGTAGGGAATGATGCTGCGTTCTCACAAAATAAGTCGTTAATAAACGTCGAGCTCGTGTACCATACCACCTGTGCATTGAAGTGCCGTACTTAGTATTCATTAAGGGGCATATAACGCGCTATGCCACCTCTGTCGACTATAGCTTACACTTGACTCGTTGTCCACATCATTTATTCTTCCAATTTCCATTCATCAGCTGTGGCAAGTCGAATCCCCAATTGTTTGATTTGCTTCAGACGTTCTTCACAATTTAGGGCAAAACCCACGAGGTCCTGGTGGAATACCTGGCACGCCAAATTCGCATTTAGGCACGTGAGCCGCACACTCTCTGATATAATCGAGCTAGACACAATCTGCCTTCCGTATAGTGGGCCAAATGATGAAATTCCTGGCTTCACGTGAACTTCTGTGCGGTACTGACGGTCATTCAGTGGCTGAACAACGATGTGTACGTCATTGAACTGTCCAGAAAGGGTATCTAAGTCGTATTCTTCGTCGCATTCCTGCATCAATAAAACAGATGAGAAAAAAGTCAAGAAATACCGATATTCAAAACTGTTGCAACGTCGTACCTTGAACACCACATGCACGAAGTCATTGCCTATGTGACGCTTTTTCTTCATCGAAGCGAAATTACCGCTGGGAAGATTTCCGCCAGAACGATTACTTTCGGGAACCATCATCGTGGCTACATGAAACATTATCTGCAAATTCAAGCAGTAGTAAGCTTCATCAGCCGATCTATCACACTAAGCGCAGTCGTGTGCCCACCATACCTGAACACAAGAGTCCTTGTAGACCAGGCCAAACTTGCCATCGCTGTTACTTGTTGTGTCAAGGCCTCCCGTATAACCTGGAAGCCCCTCCAATTTGGTAAAGGTGCCCAAGCCACGCAGGAAGCGTAAATAGCGGAGCGTTCCGCCTGTATTTCCAAGGATTGCAGTCTCGGAGGTTTGTTTCTCGTCCCGAACGTATATCAAACCTATTTTGTGGGTTTCATACTCTGGAGTTCGATCCAAAACACTGAGCGCAAGGTTCAGTGAGGGCCCATCACTAAGCAGTTGAGGGCGATTTACCACAGTGAGATCAAAAAGCTGCATCATCAAATACATGGGATCAATCAGCTCCTGATTTTGGGCTGATAAAAGTCCATGCACCCTTGTACTTGGTGCCACTGTAGCAGTAGCCGAGCTATCGGCAAACTGTAGTACCCTTGGTGTTGTTAGTGGCACAGTTAGCTCTTCACCCGTACTGTCATCCAGGGAAAATGAATCCATTTCACTGTTCTTCCGATCGCTTTCGCCCTCCGTAAATCCTTGCTGGTCCACTGTGTCGTCCTCGTCTTCTTCGAAATCCTCTCGGATAGCACGAATGACAGACTTTCCTGACGATCTCTCTCGTCCATCATCACCTTCAGCTTGCCTCGAAATTCTTTCTTCCATTCTGGCCTTCGAACGACCTGAATTTCGCTGCGGGCGACGGAGCACTGGCATAAACATAATGAGGAAAACCGTGTAGTTAGTCAGGTACAATGAAAACCAACATCGTCACGCTTACTTTCGTACCCTGTGCATTTTCACAGTAGTACGATGGCGATCCACCGATTCCATCATACGCGGGCAACGGAGAAAAAGCTGTCGCAACAGTCGAATGCTGAAAAGTCTCTGTCGTTGTTGATTGTACAGCCTCTGCCCCCATCTCTTCAGATTCTCTGCTGGACATCGTATCTTGGTAGGCCGTTTCATCACGTTCACCACTAGAGCGGATCTTTGCTTTTTCATCTGAGCTAACCAGTTTCTGAGACGATATTGAAAGCTGCAAGTTTGCCCGACTAGAATTCGATTGTCTGATCTCAGCCGGAAGGAAGGACTTTTTTGGGATACGGCCGTCCCTCATAGGTTTCGTTGTTTGCTTGTCGTCATTACCACGTTGATCACCCGAATCACCCGGAGGATTGAGATAAAGATCGACGCAGGCATCCAACTTCCACCGGCTAGTGCAGTTTGCTCTTCGAATTGCAAGCATTGCATCTCCGCGCGAGTTCGCAGTAATTGTCAAAAGTGACCTCCGGTAGACCCAGGTTCTTGAGCGTGTTTGAGACGAATCATCTGCCATGATGTTTGTTTCGTCTTTATCGCTTTCAGCTTGCCGGCCGCAGAGAGCGGATGGAGGTATTATCGACTGGGAATACGCGTAACACATTAAATAGTCGATTGCCGCCTCAACAAGAAGACTATTTGCTCGACGTGCACACTCCTGTAACCTTGGCATCGCTAACGCAGCAAGTGAAATTCGCTCAATGCGATCACTTTGATAAATTACTTGGCATAGCAGTCGGAAAGAAAGGTAAGCAAGCTGTTTCGACTTCGCGTATTCGAAGCCGAGCACCAGCACTTCCACAATCGCCTTCTGTGCAGAAAGAGCGATATCTTGACGACGCTGTCGTAGCAGTGGTACTATTGTGCCCAGCATTTCCAATACTGCAACAAAGGCATCAGACCGAAAATCGCCGTCCACAGTAGTGACGCAACGTGGCACAGCTTGAAGTATTCCGTCAAGCTGGATGAGTACGGTACCAGGCGCAAGTAGCACTAGTAGACTCAGCGCTGTTGTCGTTGTGTGCAATAGGTTAAACTCGGAGTCAAAAAGTTGGCGCAAAAATCCTTGTAATTGGGCTCGATCGGTTAGAGATGGGCGGTTGCGTGATGTAGATGACCGATCACCCGTTGAACCTAATGATGATTTACCCACAGATCCCGACAAAGCGTGAAATAGGTTACCATGAGAGGCTGAAGTCTGAAAGCGCGATAGCACACGAGACGTGAAACCAAGTGGTGTTCCTGACCCGTACAAATTAGTAGCGTCGGCTTCGCTGTGATGCGTAAGTATGTTCGGCGTAGACGAAGACGAAGATAAAGTCGTGTCATCCGCAGCAGGTGCACTAGCGAGCAAGTCCTTCTCAGCAACTGCCAAACGTAGTTCCATGGCGCCTACTAAGCATCGTGAGAGGTCTCGGAGTGCGTTATCCTGCAGTTCGGCTTCATAGCTTACTAATAGCTGTAACAATTCGATTCCCATTGAAAGGAACTGTGTCTTCGCGAGCAGTGCTGCTGTTGCTTTGACACTCGCACAAAACGAGCTCTCCGTATTATCACCGCCACCCGAACTAATGGATCTCGTTGAAGCATGGATTGAGCGGACAAGTTCTGCATCAGTCAGTGGAATTGAGCGACTAAGACGTCTAGACTCATCTTGTGCCTTTTGATGTCTAGCAGCCAAGGCCTCTGAAGTTGTGTTGGTTGTCTTATGATCACCAGCCTGCTCGTTCAGAAGTCTCTCAACCTCATCTGCAATTGCGGTTCGACCAAAAGCTCTGTAATCAATACTGGCCACAACTTTAGCTGACACCTCGGTAACATCCACGTCTTCAAGAATAGCACGATTTTCGAGCATGGTTTTGATACCTTTTACCGCCATTCGGAAAAGTTCGGCATCGGGCTCAGCACTAACCAAGGTTAGTAAAGCGCGCAACGCCCGCGCCACTGGTACACACGCCGCAGTCGATTGTACACCTATCGCGTTGATTCGTGCGGCCCGCCGGGAAACAAACAAAAAACGAGATGTCCGCACTTGTTGCTCCTTCCATTGAAGCTTGCCGTCAGTTGCACGGGCCTCACACACACACAGCAGGCATGTGAGAGCGACATGTCGAACGGCTCGACTGCGATGGGTTTCGACAGTAGTAGAAAGAAGGTCATACATGCGAACTGCTCGGGCTGGTGGTAAATGGTCGAACGCAGAAGAAAACAACGCTACAATTCCTGATACCGCTACAAGTTGGGCATCTTCGTTGCTTGAAAGCGTCACCGCGTTGGCAAGGATATCAAGCAGCGAATCAAACTTGACACTTTCTAGTTGTCGTGTTACCTCAATGATAAATCCAAGAGAACGGCTGCGTACCTCGGGACCAGGGTCTTCATATACGCGGCCAAGTGTCGGAATAACAACTTCTTCGATTACACGATCTTCACAAACATTCCTGCTTGTCCACAAATTTACTCGCAGAACCTCAATCGCCTCCAATCGGACATCACTTGGGACTGGAAGGCTATCGCCATTAGAACTGAGGCATGAAAAAAATGTGCGCATTGTAGATGATAGCGTCGCCAACCAATCAATATGGTATCCTGGATGGGCTGCCTCTGCCCGCTGCCGCAGCAAAAACAGCATCGAATTTTCACTAAGGTGTGGTAAATAACCTTCAAGGACATTCAAAAACTCGCCCACGTCTCCGGCAAATTGGCGCTGTCTGACAAGTTCCTCCACGACTTGCAGAGTGTCAAGAAGCTCCCGCGGAATTCTTGTCTGTTGGATCGATACCGAAAGTTGGTGTTGCGGCTGCTCTGGCGGATTGGCCGCCGGATGAATCGTAGCTGTGCGATGCGCATTCTCATCCAATCCTCTATTATCGGCATACATAGTTCGCTGAGGGGCTTCTTCAATTTCATTTTCATCAGTCATTGACACCCAAGGTGTTAAGGTCTGTAGCATACGCAAAATAATATCCCATTCCATAACCAAGCGGCGCTTGTCACGGTTGGTGGTTGGCGTCGAGGTAGACGAAGTAGCAGACGAGCCAGCTTCGGCTTGTACACTTGAATCATGGCTGGTCACGCTTAGCCCGCCAGTAGGTAGGGGATGCATCGCACCAAACTTTTTAATAAGCCGCTGCAGCGACAATATAACTTCAAATATGACGACTCCGCGACAACATTCCAATGCTTGCTCCAGGGCCAGCAGGATGGGAGCCCACGAAATATCGTCGAATTTTGGTACTCGTTGGGATCCCCAGCAAGACATACCTACAAAAAATACGGCACCTCGGAGTACCCATGGTGAGTTAACACCCATCGGGTGCTCAAGAAGCTGCAGCAGTCCCTTCAAAACGAGAAATCCTGAGCTTCCATTAAGTAACAACTTCATCACGGACCATGTTCCATGGCCATCAGCATTGACCAGACAGCACAGCGACCTCAGACACGCCGGCGTACTCGCTGCATAGGCTAAGTCGTGCGCTGCCAACACATGGAAAAAGGCGACAAATCTACGACAAGCGTCGAGATCGCTGCGACTCCACGCCATATCGCATCGCGCGCTTATAACTGACACAATCGCAATCACTTTGTCACGGTCCAGAGCTCTCGGACTGCGCCGCAAGATGTTCTGAATGAGTCCCAGCAAGTCCCTCTGCGCATCCGACTGCTCCAACAACCGCAGCAGGAACCAGCCAAGCTCCACATGGAAAGGTTCCAATTGGCGTCCATCCTGCGTGAGCGCGCGGAGAGCCTTCTGCAGCAGCATAAAATCCCCAGGCGGGTGTGTCTCAAGGCGGAGATAGACCTTCCTCCTCAGCGCCGGGGTCAGCCTCTCGCCGAACCGCAGCAGACACAGCTGCACCACTTCAAAGGCCAGCGCGCGCACGCCGGGGTTCCTGTGGTCGAACAGGTCTGCGATGCAGTCCAGCAGCGTGTCGATCTCCGCGAGCGTCAGCGCCACGCGCGGCGTCTGCAGCCTGTCGCTCGAGCTCACCGAGCTCAAGCTGCTGAACGTGGACGCGCTGCTCGCCACCGAGCTGCGGCGGCGGTCCTGCACTTCCTCCTGCACGCTGCCCAGCATCTCTCCGTCCCCCAGGGCCAGTCCAGGACCGGGGAACGTGGCCGACGTCACGCCCGCGGCCGGCACCGGCACACGCAGCAGCACCAGCACGCGCTCCACGTCGCGCACGAACGCGCGCTCCTCGGCGCGCTGGCGCTGGCGCCTGCAGAGCCTCTGCAGCTGCAGCACGAGCTCGGAGGACGCGTCGTCCCCGCCGCTGCGGCTTCTGCTGCGGCGCCCGGCGCCCGCGCTGCTCCCGAAGCTCACGCCGAGTGCCGCGGCCATGCCGCCGGAGGACGAGGACCGGCGCAGACCCGGCGCGGGCGCGCGCGCGGCCGACGCGTCCTGCGGAGCCTCCGACGCGTCGCAATTCGGCTGCTGCTGCGGCTCTGGGGCGCTGATCGCGGCCGCGGAAGCGTCTGCGACATGCGCCGGCGCGGCGGCGTCTGCGAGGCGGTCGAAGCGCGGGTCCAGCGGCGCTGCGGCGTCCGGCGCGGCCGCTGCCAGCGCAGCACCAGCACGCGCTTCCTCGGCGTGCTCCATGAGGCTCGGATCAGACTGTCATTGGTGGAAAATACGCATTAATCCGCGTGGGCGAAAGAAGGGGCCACTTCAACACCGATTGACTTTGAAAACGAAATACTTGTAACGAAATACAAGGCTCGGATTTGTTTTTTTTTCTTAGTGGAACTAGGATAATGACGTTTTTTTTTTGCGTCTTTCTTTCTTTTAAGTAAAAGCGATGAAAGGCTGCGCGTTCTAGAAGATCTGGTCGAGCGGAATTTGTTCGGAGAGGTGGGAGTCGATCGCAAGCTTGGCGACGTATTCCTTGTTGTCGCTTATTGCTGTGCACCATCATAAACAACATGAGCATCAATCGCATTGGTTCCGGTACAGTTGACTAGCGTATCACGCACCATAGGAATGGTAGCCGACGATCCAGTCCGCTTGGTTAGCAGATAAAGACATTGAGCGTTTGGAGGACACCTTCACGAGGGCTCCTCCTTGAATGGTCCGGCTTGCAAGAGCTCGCTCATATTTGAGCCGGAGATCAGGTCGTAATAGTTGCTGTGCGCCACCTGTGGAACTAAGTTTCTCTTGAAGACACGAAGTCGGAATGGCTGTGGAATACATCACGAAGAAAAAGTTACGAAAAGGTGAAAATTTGTAATAGTACGATAGGCGCAGGCATCACACTCACCATTAAAGTAGTTTGGAATACCCTTTGGCACTCGAGGCTTCTCTAGTAGACGAGCAAGCACAGGGAATACACTGCGCACAAGGATCGGCCCGTACTCAAATAGAACAGTGCGTATCACCACAACGGCACAGCCTCCGACAAAAAATGTGAACAGAATGACAACTTGTGGGCGGGTGACGCGTGAGATCAGTTGCCCTTGCCGAGATGCATCGAACAGAGGAATGCCATCGCCTGGAGTATCGGTTCTGTTTACAAGTGAACCCTCCATAACCTCGTCGCTTTCATACTCGAAGATGTGTTTGTTCGAGAACATCCACATGGCAACAAGGCAGTGCATCAACACCGCGTAAGGAAGGAGTGAACCAGTCGCTGCAGCTAGCTTGCTGTCGTACAATGGTGGTGAGCGCGCGATGCGGAGAAATGCTGTTCAGAGACCAATCACGTTTTTAGTCTCAGCAGCACGCGACAGTTCAGCTATGGAAATCACTCACTGAATTTGTCGGCCCAGTACGTCAGGATTATAGCCCCAAATCCAATGAAATGGAGTAGTGGCATTCCTGCTGAGAACTGCATCAGTATACGGCAGCATTAGCGTAACGTATCTCTCTCTACCTCTCAAACCCAGTCAAAACGCACCATATATGTTATGAAGATTGTAGTTAGTGACTGAGCATAGCGTGAAGCAAGGTCGAATTTTGGGCCGCGATACAGCGCTTCAAGATCACGCTGTGTATCTTGTTTTGTAAGTGAGTGATCGAAAGAGTAGCTCCTGTCGACAAAGCGGCGTGCTTTGAGCAAAATATAATTTATCAAGAGATACGTGTGTGTGCTGAGTGAGTTGATAACCATAGTAAGCATCAGCGATACGCCGACGTCATTGTACCAGCTGGCTGAAAAGTCCGAATACTGTCCATTCAGTACTTGCAGTGACCCCAGCGAGAATCCCCCCAAGCCAGTAGTTGTCCCTGCTACCGTTGGTGTAGTGGAAAAGTAGTTGGAATTTGCGTTGATAGCTAGCATCAGCAACGCCGTGTTGCAAAACTGTGCTAAGAACACCTTGGTAACCTGTGAAGTGACGAGGCTGGACTGCGTGTGGTGCTTTTCCATCGCGACAAGACCATTGAGGATGCGTGCCAAGAGCAGGTTCACAGCTACTACCAGAAGCACAGATCCCGTACAAAGCACTTGAGTCGTTAAAAATGTTGCCGCCCACGACCGGCAAAGCATCTCAGACTGCCCAGTATCCGGGTTATAGAACGGTTCATACATCATGCTTCGGAACGAGCTGCTCCAAAACAAAACATACGAGACATTGTGACGGTTAATACATCCCGTAATTTGCATTTTTTGAAGAATGAACGTACTGATCAGCGAGGAAGTTCTTGCAATAGCATTCAACAAGCGCCTTGTATGGAACGAGATCAGTTAGCTTGTTTTGCTCGTCCTGTATAACATCTGCCTTAAAAACATTGCTCGGACAACTCGTGGGTCCCCCAAACTGTAGGTCTAGCTTGGTTTTCTGCTCCTTTGCAGCGAAAATCAGCACAAAGCTCACGAAGAGAACACCAAGCGTGATTAACGCCACGATCTAACGGTATTACAAATTTTCTGTTAGGTCAACTATTCATTTTGTAGAATCTTCGAGATCATTGCAAGCATACCAGTTGTCGAAGCACCCGTTCAAAGAATGGGTGATGCAAATTCTCCCAGATGATATCGGTAGGGTCCGGAGCCGGGCGAAATCGAAGACGTTTGCCATGCAGTCGCTTGTAGTACGGCTGGAAAAGACGATGCAACCAGCCAAGGTCCGGATACTCTTGCAAACAGCGGTGAAAGCCTTCTTCTTCTTCGAAGGTCACGAACGCCGTCACAGCCTCCCGTACCTTACGGCGCTTCTGGCGGATGAACCATTGTTCCAGTTTAACGTTGAAGTGATGTAGTTTTGCCTCCAATTTGTTGATCGCGCGCAAGTGTCTTCGCTCGCGCCTGGCATAGACGTATTCATTAAGTCGACCGTTCAAGAGCTTCAGCTTTTTGTGGCGCTGTTGAGCAATTTCAAGGCGGCGCACTACGTTGCCGCGACGACCAAGCAAACGCAAGTGGCGGGAAGCACTTTTGCCAAATTGGACATCAGCAACGCGAATTCGATCTAGATCCACTGCAAACGGAGGTGCGTTACTCAAGACAGTCTCTAAATGCAGACGGATCTAGCAGCAAACGTTATGGTTAGCCAGTCCATCGGGAGTTTTGACCCACTTAACATTGGCAATTACTGTGTACCTCTTGGCGGAGCAAGTTCAGATCATCATGGTGGGGCAAGCTCATAAGCTGTACAGTATAGTCCGATGCCTTGACCTGATTCTGGGTAATATGATCAACCGCCTCCTTCTCCTTACGTCGTAGCCAAACGACAACACCGAAGAACACCAAGCTGCACGCAATATCACATCCAATGGCAAGTCCGAGAAATTCGCGACGCTACAACACAGTAGAAACGACAGTGAGCAGGCTTACAACTTTATAAACTGAGTTGTACTTACGCTCATAGAATCCCATCCGATTATCTTGAGACTCCAAGATGAGGACAGATCGATGCGAGTCGTGAAGCACCGCCCGTATGCAATTAATGCTCGGGATTTATTGGCATCGCACTGCGAGTAATCGCTTTCATCGTTCAATCTCACCTGACATACCTTCTTGGTGATGTTGCCGACAGTTTCAATGAAGACAGTTTTTGGCGCTACAGAACAGATAGTGCCGTTCTCAGCATCAAGTTCCCAGGTGTACGTCAGCGCCTCACTGACGTTGAGCGAACAACTCTTTTTGCCTAGACATAAACCTTCCACAATTTCTTGTGCCATATTTGAGCCGCAACCTTTTTTTTTACGGATTCGCATATCGTCAAAAAATGGTGTCTGCGTCGTTTCGCCTAGTGAGAATGAACAACACGGACGGAGGGAGACCGGATGTACACCAAGAAAGCATCCAGCTCCGTTCGCCTGGCAAACCGACCCATCAGCATCACCGCGACATTGCCCGGTACTCTCGGAAACTTTGTTGCGCTCAGGACACGTGCAGCTCCCTTGGGAGTCGTACGTTGAGTAAATCGCTTTCACAAACCCGATCTCTCCGGCCGAACATGTAAGTGACAGCTCAGTATTTTCGAGGGCCTGATCACACACACTACCAGCCTCGTTGAGATGACCAATGCTGGTTATACCTAAGACAGAGGGAAGGTTCTGTCGTGCCAGGGCAGTGACATCTGCGTAGGTACCTCCTCCGCCAACGACGTAAACTGCCAAAGCGGGTGCACTGATCACAGCGAGAAAAAGGAAAAGCCACGCGATAACCTTGAGGTACTTGAAGTAGAGTGCGATTCCAAGACCATACTGGCTAAGGACGACAGAGTCTGTTGGCAAGTGATGAAAAGAATGCGCCCCAAAATCCGTAGAGAACAGCGGGTATCGTTCCGGCATAGCGAAACCCAGAGTATCCACGCGAGTTGCTGAATAACGCATCGGATGTGTCATTCCCCGATCTCGCAATACTTTAGCATAGGAGAGATACTTGAGCTCTTTGGTGCCACAGTCTGGCGGATATCCCCCGAGCTGGGCATCTAGCCGTGGTGACACCATGATAATCTTTTTCTTGCCATCCTTTAGGCCACCCTCTTCCATTGCCGTAACATCCCCATCATTGGCCAACCTCAGAGCTGGTGGCGAAAGGCTGGGGTCATCGACGACAGGTTCAGCGAAGCTCACCTCACTGGTTTTGGTAGATATGGCCTCACTGTGTCGGCGCTCTCGCTGCTGCGGATTAGCATGAGGTTGCGCGTTGCGGTGCACGTACGTCAAAGAGGCTCGTCGCCTGTTCTTGCTGCGCTTGCTCACCATATCATCCGGGCAAGCCAGCGAAAGACGACAAGAGCTGGACTGGCAACGTTAGGACACTTCATGGCCACCGTGCCACGGACGGAAGTTTCACTGGAGGTTGCTGCATTCCTGCAAAAATCTTAACGGCTTGAATAGCGATAATAATACTTCGAGCAACGGATGCAGCGCTGGACTCCACACGTATTTTTTTTCTGATGAACTGGAGGCCTGAGGGCCTTTTGCATGCGCGAAGTAGAAGTGCTTCTTTCGTATCATTGCTAGGAGCTTAGAAGGATATTCTGGATATTCTGTCCTGTGCGCTCAGCTCTATCACCCAACATCGCTATCAGTCGAGATCCCCACAACTAGCAATGCCACAACTAGAATTAATGATGAGGCGTGGGTCTCTGCTGCCCTTACCAAACTCTAGGAGAGGCTCGATTATAGTTCGGCAGCAGTGCTATCATTTCAGACTTGAAGCAACCAGCCCCCGACATCCAGGTTGCATCTGAAGCGAAAGGAAGCAAAATCTAGTGACTAAGGAGCGTTGAGCTCGTTTAGAGACCCTTGTCAGGCCTGGTGCACCCAATGAGATCGTGAGCTAACGCAACGCGATCATAAGTAACTGCACGTTGCCACCAACGGTGCAAGGTATGTTACATCCCATGTCCACTATTTTCAGGCCTGTCAACGCGAACTTGCCGTTCTTGCCCCTCGCATCCTGCCCAGCTAGCGCTCAACTGATTAGGCACAGATGAGAGAGGAAACTTGACTTGAAATGAGCCAAAGCTCATATGGTTGATCGCGGTTTGCAACGGCGGAAATGCCCTAAGGCAGTACAGTAGTAGTTTGTGCTAAAGGCCCGCGAACTCGTTTCTGGTGAGCTGGATACTGAAACTTCAGATTACGACTAGCGATTGAATACTGATCGCCAAATTGAGTTGAGGCAGACCGGAAAACACACGCAAACGACATATCAGCGAAGACTCACAGTTTGCAATGACTAACCAGTCCAGTTGAGCGTGCGTAATGGATCATCGCGTCCCCATTATTCGGTGCCCGTGCGACCCGCCAAGATATTTTGAGGACACGATTTCAACGCTCATCTTGTAATTGAACCGCAACTTTCAGAAGGCAGCATAGCAATGGTTTGACCCACTTGTGTGTGTGTGCATCGCTGGTCTCGAAGCAGGGGTGTCGCTGTAGAGAAGAGACGGCCGATAGAGTTCGGTGCTCGCTGATGCTGGGTGAAGTGTATTGACATTGACGTCACGGCACGAGACCGTGGACTGGTAATCGATGGTGCTGCGCCGGCTTCCTCTTGCAACTGCAACTCTGTGCTTTCGCTCGCCTCTTAATTATTGCGAATGGGGCCCGCGGGTTAGACTAACGCAGCATCCGGAGCGTGCTCTAAGTCAACGAGTTTGTTGCTGAGCTGATCGCAGATCGAGCTGAGTCCAAGGGCTGATCTGGTCATCAGGAGGCCGGCATGTGTAGCGGTTGCGTTGTCAGGCAAGTGGGTATATATGTGGTAAAGCGATCACCAAGCTGACAGTAGTCGACCGCCTCAATTTTCTAATGTAGCGCACGTGGTACCGCTAGCATGAGTCAGCTCAACGCTGCAACGCTGCACTATGATGACCATGAGCAAGGAAAGACAGGCAACAAGCTTTCCGCTGGCGCCAGTATAGGCATCGAGCAATACGCGGCGCTAAAGGACATGACACATAGAGCGCAGGCATACCGCCACACGTCACTCTGCCCGCACTCGTGGCAACCCACTGATTTGCGTCACAGATATCTTCCAGTCCTCCGGGCTTATCCGCGTCGTCAGTCAGGGGCACCGAGATAGTTTGGTGCTGCCTTGCGGGTGCCAAGCCTTCTACGCTCTCTCGCCGCAAGTTCAGCCGATTACATCAGATGAGCCCTTGCTCTCCGTTACGTACCGGTGAGAATCCCAAAAATCCGAGAACCAGAGACAAACGATTTTTGGAATGTGTTTTCAAAGGTAAATTGTGCTGCCTTACAAACATCAAGTGCACAGGCCTCAATTGGCATTCATTATTCGCGGCAGTCGTAAACGCAACTTCACTGAGGTTTTCGGTTTTGCAGCTTTGTTTTTCTGATTGATCCTGAAAAATGCTCGGCGAGTTTGCGGACTGCAACGGGGCAATCCAAATCTTGCTGGCACCAATTGCTTCAGTCGTGGAGTGGTATAACAGCGAAACTGGTTTGGATCGTGAAATCAGGCCGCGCATGAACCGAACGGCAACGGTTGGCGCTCGCTGATTCCTCCGGCAACGTATCTCATGGACTCCAGGTAACGGCGGTGCTCACCTGCAGCATGCATGATACAGCGGCGATCGCAGCGGATACCCCGTGGGCATGACGATCTGGCAGCGATCGCCAGGGCCCGCAGCGTGGAAAGCTTCCGTGTAATCTCCGTCGGTCCGGAGCTCGCAACAAGCCAGCGAAGAAGGCCGCACACGCGGAGGCTCCAACTCCGGCCATAAATCAGCAGCGACGGCTCCTCTCCTGCCGGCCCCACCAAAAAGCGACATGGCTTCTTAAGTCGACACAAATAAGTCGACGTCGACGTTAACCGTCGAGTTTGTAAGGCACAGCTGCTCCACTAAGTCGACGCACGGCATAAGTCGAGAACTAAGATTGCTTGCAGCTTGAAGACGCCGAACGGCTAGAGCCGCGGCGTCAACTGCCTCATTCTTGAATTTGTCACCTCTCGACGATAGCTCAGCCCTCCCACTCGAGCCAACTGCAGCTAGAGCACAGCACAGCACGATGTCCATGCAGACCACCGACGACGAGTTCAGCTCGCTCAAGTGCCGCTACGCCAGCAAACGCTGCTGGAACCTGCGCGCCATCAAGCGCAACGGCGAGCGCCACAACCTGTGCGAGATGCACCGCCAGAAGGCCAACAGCAACCAGCGCCGGCTGGACAAGAAGCGCAAGGCCGGCCAGGCCGCGCTCGGGCTGCCCAACCACCTGCCGCTGCACGCGGGCATCAACAGCTTCCCGGACTTTGAGCGCCGCATGCGCATGCGTGCCACGATCGCTATGAAGCTGGAGCAGGAACTGGGCGCCGTGCCGCTCACGACGCAGTACATCCGCCCGCCGCGCGTCGCCACCAGCCCGTCACTCGAGGAGCTGCAGCGGGCTGCAGGACTCGTGGCCATGGGCAACGCCCACAGCGGGATCCATGCCTCCTATAACGACGCGGACTCGTGGCACAGCGAGTCGAGGCAACTGTCCTCTACCGCGTGGATGAACGCGTCGTACCAGCGCAGCCCGCGCGCGATGCTCCGCGTGGCTGCGCTCGCCAAGGTGGAACCGTCAATGGAGTTGCGCGGCTGGATGCACCACAGCCCACTGACGCCGCCGAAGGCAGAGCCCGCGACGGCCCCGACAAAGCTGCTGCCGCCCATCGCTACCGCCGTGGCGCGATCTGGTGAGGGGCTCATGAGCTCCGCAACGCTGCAGAGCGCATGGCAGCCGGACGTCCGACGAGCGCCCGCGCTCGTGACTCGTGCCAACATCTAAAGCCGTCGAGGACGGTGCCCCCCCCCGTAACCGTTGTTAGTGGCGCCACGCCATAAAGTAAGCAGAAGCCCTAGTTATAGCAGTCCTAAAGCCTTAAACTTAGTTAAAAGTGAATAATTTCTCCGTGCGGAAGAGAACGTCACTCCAGGCACTTCAACGTGCTCGGACCTCCAGGGCTGAAATCTGCTCCGTGCTGAAACCAAGTCCTGACTGATAAGGTCGATAAATAAACACACCACGTGGGTGGTGGATACCGACTGCGCTTGCACTTGGCCGGCGAGACAATCGGCTTGCGCTTGGATTTCGGTCAGCCTGGTCCAGCAGGCAGTGCGTCAACCAATGGCCTGCCCAATTGTACATGTAATACTGCAAAACTTCGCGATGTACTTCGTACAGTACATGTACGGACGAAGTACTGTACATTTAATAGTCGCGCTCTCAGGAAAGCGACTGTCGTCAACGATCCCAGGCGCCAGCTTGCGAAGTGGCTTCCCTCGCGAATCCAGTCACCGGGACAGAGACACCGACCGGAGCTGCGCCGGCAGGCCGCGGCGCTCCGGGCGTCGTCGAGAGGTGGCTCCGGGCCAGCACACTCGATTTTCTGAGGCAAAATCCGCTCGCCATGGGTTGAGAGGCCCCGGTCTATGCGAACCAGCTGGGACCCAGTTCACCCAAGTTGCCATCGGATCCGATGGGGAGCAGGTGGCTCACTCGCGGTATCTTCCGGCGAGCCGCCGGCGTGCGTGGCTGGGCTCGCGAGGCGAGGCGACGCCATTCTCACTTTTGCCTGCTCGGTGACGCGCCTGACCCCTCGCCATGATGGCCACTCGCCCCGGCGCAGCCGCCGCCCCGTCCCCGCAGGCCGCCGAGCCGCCCGCGCACGACGCCGAGGCCATGTGCCGCTACCCGAGCAAGAAGTGCTGGAACCCGCGCGCGCTCAAGCGCAACGGCGAGCGCCACAACCTGTGCGACTTCCACCGCCAGAAGGCCAACAAGAATCAGCGCCGCCTCGAGCTCAAGCGCAAGGCGCGCGCGCAGGCCAGCGCGGACGCCGAGCCCGCCGGCAAGCGCCTCCGCGAGCGCAAGAAGCCGCGCCAGCGCGCGCGCCGCGCGCCGCTCAGCGCCCACCTGGCCATGAAGGAGGAGGCGCGCGCCAAGCAGGCGGAGGCCGCCGCGGCTGCCGGGCTCGGCAGCTTGCTGCTGCAGGACCTGGTGCTGCTGGACGGCGTCTACGACCGCCACGGCTTCCAGCAGGTCAAGCACGAGCTGCCCGTGCTGATGCCGCCCGCGGAGACGCTGCAGCACCTGCCCGACAGAGTGGACGACGAGGTGCTGGACCGCATCCTGCAGGACGACGGGCAGGCAGACGCCGGCGCGCTCTGCAAGAGCTTGGACGCGACGGCCGCGGGGCTCGAGGCGCTGGGCGAGCTGCCGGAGGGCAAGACCTCGCCGGTTGATGTGGGCGAGAGCTGCTGGGACAACCTCGACTTCAGTGACTACTGGCTCACGCCGTCGGCGGACCAGCCGGCCATGAGCTTGGACGCCTCGGCCTTCCTAGTCGACGACGACGTGTTCGTCGCGGACGTGTGACCGCAGCGTTCGTTCTCCTATTTATTTTGCTGTACACATTAGTGAGGAAGCGAACCATCGCGGTCGAAATCAATGCCCGAGACTAGAGCCATCAATTCGCCTCAGATCTCGCCTGGCGAAACGTGCTCGATAGTAACTTATCGGCGACAAGTCGGATACGTGCCGGTTTCGTCTGGACTCGGAGCGTCGCCACTGGACATTCGTGCCTCAAAGCGAAATGTCTCGAGCCCGGATTACACGCGACGCCATCATAAATGGCACAATTGCACATAAGAAATCAAGTCCCTAAAAATATAGTCCAACATGCTCGAAAGCTCTTCCTGTGTCTTCCCTTATAACAGTAGGCTGCTAGTAGTAGAAGCTTTGCATGAATACGAGCTGAAGTAATATGCCGCAGATTCGAGGCGCAGCGGGATCGACGATCAACACGCCTGGCTTCTTCGTCGGCTGTGTGCTGCTGGCACTGTTTGTTCTGGGCTTCCTCGAGCGGCAAGTGCAAAAACGCAAGCGACGAACACGTACGCAACTTGCATCACCACTGTGCATTCACATCATATCAAAGCTCAGCAGTCACATCCCTTTCGGCGCACTCTATAGAGTACCATCCCCCGTTGCAGCTTCAACAGACAAGCGTAGGAGTACTAGAGCAGATAGGAAAGCGCAAAGAGGACCTCCGACGATACATCAACAAGCTTAAGGAACAGCTAGCTGCACGAGAAGAGCAATTGCGCTACCACGACGAGCTTGAGGAAATCGTGACCTCCAGAGTTGAAACCAGTCGGCGTGATGAGGAGGTACGTCTCCTTCATGATCACTGCAGCACCCAGTTAGGCAACTTAGGCAGCTCTGCAGGAATGGACTCGACTCATGAAAGCTGGCAAAACGCTCCACGGTGACAACTGGGAAGCCTCCGACGGTGACGAGCCATCCCTCAGGTTCGCACGTTCCGAAGTTACTTGTCTCGCGCTCGTTTACTCAAAATGCTCAGCCACATGTTTGCTCGGTGACAAACAGGGAGTTGATGGAACTTCACAAGGAAGAACTGCTCGAGTATAAACGCTCGATGCATAACCAGCCTGGATCAGGTCGACAACAGGATGTTCACCGAACTTCCACCTCACGAGAGAGGAAGAATATTCATCGCTCTTCAAAGTTCAACCTTCCACTACTGAAGTTGCAGTCTGTCGCTCCACTTCCAATTGCATCAAACGGTACCGGCGCAAATGTGAAATCACAGGAACCGAAGTTCATTCCGCCCCAATGGCAATCAACACGAGCAAAGGCAGGATCACGACTCTCTGTAGCAATTCCTGCTCTACTCGATGCACCGCTCGAAGCCAATGACGAACCCTCACCAACACACACTGCGGCTATACCTCCTCTAGACTTGAGCAGGCTCGGCAGGGGACCAGCGATCGGTGTGGTTATACAAGAACCAGACGAACCCGCGCAAAAGCAGCAGAAGAGAAAGAGCTTTCAAGCCACGTTCCAACGGCAGACGCGGCTTGCAGCAATGCTTCGGAAGAAAAAGTAGACGGCACAGTGCAGTAATCAAACAGAGGTATCGGATTGGCGTGGTGGAATTAGGAAGTGACTAGGTACCCTAACAAGCTATCGTGAGTTGAGGGTGAATATTCACTGCGTTCCTGAATGCAGCTAAATACACGAACCATTTTTCTCTTTCAGTCACTACCTGAACAGCGGAGGCACGGAACTGCAAGGCAACGCACCCAAGTCAAGGCAAATCGGGCACGCTCGAAAAGCATTCATCATTGATCACGCATCGGTTTTCGTCTTTTTGCTCGGTGGCCGTCGCGACTTCTTCGAAGACTTGGGTGTGGCAATCGGCTCACGACTGCCCTCCGGCACCTTTTCCAGCACGAACTTCTCCAGATCACGGAACGTCTTGTTGTCGATGTTATCGACGACGATATCCAGTTCATCTGGCGAGCTCTTGTCGAGCGCCTTGGGGCATTGTTCCTCCAGCAGCTCCACAATAGAGCCTAGGTCCTTCGGCGCAACCTTGTAGATGTTCTGGCTGAAGTAAATTTTCTCTTCCAGACTCGGAGCACTGCATCATCAAAATGCGTTAGAATTACAGATTTCTCATAACACCAACATAAAACACATACGGGATGCTTTTGTCAGCCTTAGGCACCGGACCCACGTCCAACTTCATGGTCTTGACCCGATCCTCGAATTTCTTGGCGAGTTCATCGGCCAGCAGGTATAGGTCGGAGCCATCCTGGTTGTAGAGCTTGCAGTTTTCCCATACCAGGCGCATGTCTCGCGCAAACTCTGCCGGCTTCTTGTATTCGTTCTTGCTCAATTTGACGCGGATGGTGCCCAGGTCCATGGGCTCCTTGACCACCTGCAGGTAGTCGTACAGTCCCCATTCCTCCCAGTTGACCCGCTCCCGGAACGGCTCTAGAGTTACACAACGAGTGTCAGCTCTACAACATCAATGATTCATGTTTCCAAGCTAATGAGCACTAAAAGGATCCACTCACCGCAGCTGTCGAGCTTTAAAAAATGCTCCACGACATCGGTACACTTTTTCTTGTTTTCGGGATCCATATCGCCTTTGTGGGAGGAGTTTGGGGGCAGTAAACGTAGGAAATCTGCGCAAAAATGACATGGTCTGGTGCGTAAGATAGAGATCTCTATGATACAAATAGCGGGTGGGGCGTGGAGGCCCCGGGGGACCCCGCACACAAGCGCAAAGTGGTGACAGTTGCGTCGTGATGGCGCTGCCCTCACCTTTCAATGCAGTTTTTGTATGGGAGTGACGGGGGAGACAATTGTGTGGGACACACACATTTGTGCATTAATATAGATGGCTACATTTTCATCTTGATCGTCCTCGACATGTGCGTCGGAAGAAGTGCACGGCGTTGGAAACTTGTTCTACTGATACATTGCTGTATTTTATTGTAAATGACTTTCTAGGTTGGCGAGAAGAGCGAGTTGGCTTGAACAGCCCAACCACGAGCTGCCGGAGGTGCGAGCCAACGTTCATCGAATACTGCTGCAGTCGGAAGCCGCGAGGTGCAAGGCGGACTACGAGTTCCTCGACAAGTATAGTGCGTGCCAACATGACGTGGGAACTTTCTACTATTGCAGCTGTCAAACTGATGCTCCGTATTTGTGTTGCAATAGTCCACCGGGTGAAGTACTTCCGCGAGCTACCTCCGAGAGATCGAATGCGCTTCTTGAAGGCAGCCAAGGGTATTGAGCTCGAAGACGGTGATGCTCTCTTCCGGATTGGTGACCGTGCCGACGCATTTTACTGCATCATGTACGGCACGATGAGTGTCGTCATGGACTTCTCGCGAATGGCAGCCCCCACACTGAACGAGTTCGAGGAAATCATGAATCGCGCCCGCGTGCACTCGAGCTTCCTAAATCCAGGTGGGAAACTTGATATGTCCCACGACGCGACGTATGTTGTGCGTACCATGAAACCTCTAGAAGTGTTTGGTGATGTCGGCTTGCTTCTTGAGGAGCAGCAACGAACAGCGTCTGTGGTGGCCACCGAAACCACGTTATTGATGCAAATCGATCGTGAAACGTTCATGGCACTAAGAGCATGTAACCTGTCGAGAGAGCTCCGGTACGTGTTTATGTTGTATCCGTCTGAGCATGTCATGATGAAAATGTTTTCATAGCTATTGGCAGTGAGAAAATGACCTTTTTAGCAGGGGTGGCATGCCTGGATCATTGGGAAGACGAAGCCATACTGAGGCTATGCGATCGAATGGAGAAGATTCAGCACACTTACAACGATGTTGTCGTTGTTGAAGGCGAGCCCGCAAGTACGTAGCATTTATGGATTTCGTTCTTTTTGAAAAAGCTGAAAAGATCGGTTGTGTCGAAAGACAACTTTTATTTCGTAATGCACGGTGAATGCAAACTAGTGAAACGCTACTCGGGACTTGAGAAAAAACAACGGGAGCGCAAAAAGCCCTGCTTCGTTGAGATATCTACCATCTGTAGGTAAGTGTGGAACCGCATTTTCGCTCTTGTAATATGGTAGTGCAACAACAGTTTTTAACCAACAGGCCTTCTTGTCGCGCCTCATAAGTCAGCATTACTTTGGTTTTTACGAAGCAATCCTGGGCGTGACCAACGCAGTATTCTCCACATTGGTTTCTTCTCCGACTGCCGTTTTGTATCGTGTAGACCGTGTGGATTTCCGGCAGATTATACTCAAGGATGCCGCTACGGAGCAAATTCTGCGCCAGGAACTTGTTGAGCTCTCGGCCAGGGCTGACACCACCAGCGTCATGCGTGACTTGCAGCGAGAGGCCAAGTGGAACCAGTACAAACATGAACTCGTAGGATCCATTCTCACTAGACACGACGAAGAGCATATACCCATAATGGGGCCGCGTCCAGACCTTGGTGGCCATCGATCAGCGCGCGAACCAAATTTTAGCTTACCAAAGCTACCTCTGTCACCAAAGTCTGCTAGAGCCGAAGTTGAGCCAGGGGTTCCAGGTGTCTCCTCTGGCCAACTCCGGCGAGCTCAAAAGCCACTTCTGGAGAAGCCCAAACAGTCACCCCGTCGTCAGCATGAAAGTGGTGGCAATTGGCTCAGCGTGAGTGGTTGTTAGGGTGACATTGGTATTTGGTATTGTGTCATTGATATTGGAAGGTTTCATTACTTGTTTTCTGGTAAATTCTGCAGTGGGCCCGCCAACGTGCCGAAAGCAACGATATCACATCTCTGAATCTCCCTGACAACAGGACTGAGCAGGTAACCGATACTTGAGTTGAACCCAGTCGACAGGTCTCTTTTAACGGCGACGCCAATGCGAAACGTGTGGTAATGCTGCAGGCGCTCGCTAGCAATGTGCAGTGGGGCAAGACCTCGCAAATCATGGGTGGGCTTCGCAACGATGATGACAAAGTCTCCACGGTCATCGTCGAGCTTTTCCAGACAAAGCGGTAGATCAATTGGTTGGCGTGATGCAACAACAACGGTGTTGGATCTTCCAATGCAAACATATACTTTTAGATTAGAGATCCACGTTCGCTGCATCTTCAGGGCTTCGATGCAACAGCCAAGCGAGCTGTCCTAATGTTACAGACGATGAGAGTTCGCATTGATTCTAACTAATAAGTTACTTGTACAGTCGTTCGCTGGCTAGATGACTTGAGCACATCGAGGGACTGTCACTCGTCCTCTCGTCGGGCCACACTGTCTACTACTACATGTAGACAGTGTCAGACACTGTATGTGTCTGTACTACAGACTCTGTAGACAGTAGTGTGTCTAGATGTGGAGGTGCTCCGTGTCTTCAGTGATCGTGTACAGTTCCTCCAAGCACATGGCGGATCCCCTCCCGGGGATCGGTGAGTCGTTGGACACAACCACAGCCACCCCCGGACTGCTGATGGACGAAGATGTCGAGGGCGGGGTATCGAGGATAGGCACATCTTCAATGGTAGTCGTAGCGTTGCTGACGGACTTCCAGTCGGCCAGCTCGTCCTCGCCCAGATCCTTAATATCCAGGAACTCCCGGATGGCCTTGAGCACCCTGCACTGCGAGTTGACGCAGCAGCGCACCTGGCGCTTGGGTGCCGTGCGGTACACGGCCAGCACCAGCTCGACGAAGTATTGGAGCTGCGCTTGGCGTTCTCCTGCCGTCTTGACGCCGTCATCTCGGTGCAGCTTGAATTTCATCTTGCGCCGCGGGAACTTGAGTCCTGCGAGCTGCTGCGCGAGCTGCTGACAAGCTCCGTTGCGGCACTCGGGTCCTTTGGCCTTGCCACTCAGCAGCAGCTTCTGGCGCAGATCGCGGAACTGCGAGTAGCGCTTCTGCAACACGAAGTTCTCTCGACCCGTGGCCACGTGCAGGCGGAACGCGCAGTGGTCGTCCACGCGGGTCACACCCAGGAAGCGCACGCTGGTCTCCAGGACCTCGTGGCCAGGGATGAGTCCGAAGCTCGAGAGCCGCGAACCGCCGAACTCCGAGGGCAGGCGCACCACCGCCGCCGGCATAGAGTTGCGGAGGCGCTGCTTGTGCTGCGAGCGGCCCAGCGTGTCATCGAACGAGCGGTGGCGTGCACTGACGAAAGATTCGGCCACATGCCGCTCCACGAGCTGCCGGTGGTCGACGTCGACGGCCAAGTCCTCGACCGTGAGTCCGCGCATTGTGCTTGCAGCTCCTCACACTTTGTAGGTCAATGAGAAGTGGGTCGGCTTTTGTCTAAGCGCTCAAATTGGCGAATGATGGAGGCGCGCCACGCTGACTGCAACGACTACTGGATGTGTCCTGGGGATAAGCAGGAGAGGGACAGAGAGTGCTGGCACGGCACTTAACCGATCAGGACGGCAGCATACGGCGCACGGCTTTGCACTCTCGGTGACACCAAAGAGTGCCACCAACTTGCACGTTACACACAACCGCTTCAGAGAAACGCCACCGTGCCGGGCTCAGCAAGCCTCAAGTCGCTAATGTAACTGTACGGCCGAGCAACCCGCCGCGCCGCCGCCGCCTGTTTCGCCCTGCAAGTCGCAGGTGGCAACGGCGAATCTGCAGCTGGTCATC
Organism: Phytophthora fragariaefolia; assembly: GCA_030267785.1. Classification (NCBI taxonomy): domain Eukaryota; phylum Oomycota; class Peronosporomycetes; order Peronosporales; family Peronosporaceae; genus Phytophthora; species Phytophthora fragariaefolia. The sequence goes on from BSXT01001506.1 coordinate 63,584, forward strand.
GCAGCCAGCAGCCAGCGGGCAGCAGCCAGCTGAGATCCCAGGCGCTCGTTGGAATGGAGCCCTTGGTTTCCAGTGGCTCCGAATAGATTTCGAGCTACTGAACGTCAAAGTATTTGCTTGCAAAGAAATCTCCGCGGTAATCCATGCGCACCTCTTGACTGCATCTATTTAATAACCGCTACCCACCGCTTTACGCGTCCACGCCATCCGGAAGGCCGAGGGCGGAGGGCACCTGTCCGAAAGAGCAACTGCGATCAACTGCGTGCGGCCATCAGGTCATGGGGCCCCCATTGGGGGCAAGTCTGCTGGCGCCGCTTTCCAACAAGCGGTGCTGGCAATCCACGATCTCAGCCTGCCGCGGTGTTGTATAGTATAGTGTTTCTGAGTTGTGAGATGCAGCCGTTCGTTCGCAGCGACCCGCTGAGCGAGCTCAAGGGGGGGGGGCACCCGGTGGGGGCGTGGGGTTCACTGGCCACTGGCCACTGGCCAGCGCTGCCGGCTGGAATAGTCTTCGGGCCGGAGAAGTGAACCGTTAGTGCTTGGGCTGCTTCGCGAGCACCAACGGTCTTCACATAGCGCCCGCCCCCTGGATGCGCTCAACGTCGCAGCGTGGCCGAGTGCAAAGACCGCCCAGCCGCCAGCGCAAGCAAAGCAATCGTGGTGGCAGCTTCGTGTAGAGCGAAGGCAGCAAAATCCACGCGGTCCGCGGGACTCACAGTTTGCACAGCAAGCTTTGCTGTGCTGCTGCATGCAAGCCTGCTTGTCTAGGTGGAGGCTAAACTGTCACATACTTGTACTCTGCTTGATTCGGGTTGTCGCCAGCGCTGTGGGCTCTGCGCTGGATCTACATGACGTGAGATTATGACGCGGTGCCTATAATAGCGGGCTTTTAGTTGGACGACTAGCCGAATCATGAAATATCCAAAGTGAAGATGCAAGCAAACCATGTTCTATTATAATAAGTGGAAATGTTCTAAGTAAATACTGCTCTCATCGTTCAAGACACCGCACACGAGAGAACGTTTGGCCGACGCGGTGTGTCGGATAGGTGGCTGTTACGCGGTGCTATCCCTGCTCGACAAACCAACTTAAGCATACAAGCGTTTGCGAGCTATTGCGCAAGTTTGACGGGCCCAATCGTCGGTTGCCAGCGTAGACAGAGACTAAGCTTGTCAAGAGCATCACAGCGGATGATTATAGTCGAGGGTCAATTAACAACAATGAGTGGGACAAATGGGCCAAGTCTTAGATTTTCTTCTTCTACTGCACTTTCAGCCCTGCTCACTCCTTGAACTCCAGCAGCGTCCTCGCCGCTAGCACACCCATGTCGTAGAACGACGACACCGCGGCGCGCAGCAGTCGGATCTCCGTGGCCTCGAAGTGACTGCAGCGCACCACCACCACCAATCACCCCACCACACGCCAAGCATATCTTAGCGTCAGCAACGATTCAAGCCATAGGCACCCGCCAACTACTTCAACAGGGAGTAGCTGTGCACGTACACGTGGAGTTCTGTGCCCTTTACGGTCAGCGTGCGGTGAATTTTGTCGGGCTGCAGCTCCTCGTCGACTTCCAGCGTCTGCAGCACGTACTGCGCGTCCACCTCCTCGGGGAACGCCAAGCTAATTTCGCTGCCCAGAACGAAGTAGACGAGTACGGTCAGCAGGGGGGCGTGGGATTCAGCAGCGGTGCGGCGGCGCACCATTCGAACGGGTGCGTGGCGCTGCTCATGCTGGCTGGAGACTGAGTGCTCGTTAGAAACGTTAGAATCCTCTCCAGTAATGAAATGCTTCTAATTTTAGATTTTAAAACGCAAATATTTGGAATTACGGTACAGTAATCCTCCACAGTAATATCTCAAATAACTAGTAATAATCTCCTCTTTCGTTGTTACAAATGAGGTCCTTCCAAACACATCGAAAAACTTTTCGATCTTCTACATGCAACTAGATGCGTTGCTGAGCCTGGGAGGTAGACCCGTCGTGTGAAGGAACGGTATTCAACTGTTTTTATTACTGTCGAGGCTTCCAGTACCCGTCTGAGCGAACGAAAACTGGAACGTTTCTTAGAAGCTGGCATCTTAGAAGCAGCAAACATCTTCAGGTTTCGCCTTCTTCGCCACAACTCAAAACGCGAACTGGTCACGCTTGGGCAGTGACAATTCCTTTGAGCTTGAGCGGCTTCAGTAGAACTCAACGGGCAACAGACAACGCGCGTGTTCAAAATGAAGTCGTTTATCGGTTAAATATGCGGGCCCCTTCATCTCTTCCGCCCATGGCATAACCTGACCCATGAAATCCTCAAAATAGTGATCTTGAGAATGAACACATGTTTCGATCGGCCGGCTTCGCAACGTCTTCCAATGCTACCGGCCGCATCCCGTTTAAACCCATTGAATATATCTGTGATTCACACTCAGCTTATGTTTATTTTATCCAAACACTTTCCCTCCTTGCACTGAGCATTTCATTGTTGCACGAAAGTTGACTGAGTTGTCATCAATTAATCCCTTGTGGGCTCCCAGATAGCTAGCTTAAGCTACCTACCTCCCAGTATTAAAGCATTCTGGAGTTGCACCTCCAGGCCCACACAAAAGGAAGATAACCATCTGGACGCGACAATGGAACCGTTCGCTGTGGAGCTCGTCGCCTTGCCCACCTCTGCAAATAACGCGAGGCGTCACGCCACTGGTTTGCTACGGTTACGCTCCTCTACTGACATTAGCGTGTACAGTGGATAGTGGTCAATCTGGAGACAAATCTGCTACGTTGAGCATTGCTGAGATGTAGAAGGCTTGCAACCAATGACACCAAGCGTCAAATTCAAAGCTAAACTCTATCTCTATGCGGAAGACAGAGTAGTGCCCGAAACTCAACAATGGTTACATCACTGTTATGGTACCACAGTGATGTAACCTTTGTTAAGCACTGTTATGGTACCACAGTGATGTAACCTTTGTTGAGTTTCGGGCACGGTTATGGATAAATTAAGGCAAAAGTACCCAAATCTGCATTTGATTTGAACTTCAAATTGGCTCTCAGATATTTTTAACAGATTGTTCTACAGGATCCCTGGAACGTCGGGGATACTGTACAATAACCACTACTTTGAGGTTTAGAATGCTATAATTAGTTAATGAATCAGCATGCGGACCTTCGAAAAATCATTGTGACGATCGTCCGATATGCATCTTATTTTAATATAAAAAATTATTAAATTTCTAACTGCGCAAGTATCGTTTGTGGCAATAAATACCCTTGTGTATACCACACAAATTATCATTACATATTCATGTACATGTAAATTGCTCGTCCCGCGCCACATCGGAGAGGCATCGATCAGCCATGTGTGACGTTGAAGTCAACGACGTGACGAGCTACATCGACCCTCACAACACTGAAGCAGATCTACTACAGTACTGTACACTGCAGGGGCGAACTGTATGTAAAGATGGCATGTGACCCACTGTTATAACTAAAGGAGTTCTCAGCGAAGGACGGTGACGAAGATCGAGCTCGATATTGGCAGGAAAAGGTGAAATCAGCGTTCATTCGCGACCAGGCACAAGTGCATAGTGTTTGGCGATCTACTCACTAATAGCCACGACTGTGGAGGAGTGGAGGGTTTTCGGCTTAGCGCACGTGTAAGGTTGACCAGAACGCGCAGGAAATGAATGTCCGAGTATCAATGCAACAGTGCGTTTCTTATCATTTGGTAGACTCTGCTACCGAGAATCTCCAGGTCTTAATACTGACGGCGGGTTCGTCCTGCCTCGCTACTACTAAGGGTTCATGATGGCGCTGGTTACTAGTAGTGGTACTACAGTAGTACATTGCCAAAAGCGAGCCAACCTGTCTCATACACACATCACCGAAGCTCTCCTCAACGGAAACCCTCTTTTTACACTGAAGAGGGCATGGAATAGATCGTTTAAATTGACATCGACAAGACTCAATAACATTGAGCTCTCGCCGTCTCTGCGTCATTGGTCCCATCCAATGCCAGCTCCCTACTTCCCCGACCACCTCACGTCGTGAATCACAAGAGTCGAGCGCGCAATTATCGTATAGAAGGGATCCGAACACTGCGCCATGGGGCTGCTGTGCTGCGCCACCAAGTGCTGCGGATGTCTGGTGCTCTCGCAGCTCTGCGCGTTGCTGCTGCCACTGGTCATACTGGCCGCACTCGCGCTGCTCTTCTACACGTACGCCATCCCATGGGGCGAGGACCAGATCCGCCAGGCGCTGCACCTCGCGGCCGACGTGGACATCGGCGACCTGAACGCCAGCTACGTGGAGGCCAACAGCTGCTCCGGCTGCGTGTTTGGCAGCAACACGCAATGGCCCACCAACACGACGGGCACGCGCCACTTCCTGGACTCGGAAGCCGGCGGCACCGCGTCGGCGGTCATTGCCACGTCGCTGGCGGGTGCCGCCGTCGTGGGCGCCGGCTCCATGCTCTGGGCCTCGGCAATGCCCAGTGCTGCGGCGGCGCTGAGCTTCTCCGGTGGCTT
>BSXT01001507.1:0-56052 GCA_030267785.1 Phytophthora fragariaefolia
CATCGCGCCGGATGATCAGTCACTCCAGCTGTCAGAAGCTCGTGTCTAGGTCCGAGTCAACGACTTAGAAGGAGAAGAATCGCTGTTGCCAGCAGGCGGCACGCGCGAGTGCTGAAAGGACAATCACCGCACGGGCGACTGAAATGGGAAGACGTGTCTGAACGTCCCAGCAGCACCGTCGGAAGCCTCGCAGGACTTGTCTGGCCACACTCGCTCGGCCTACCGGAACGCGCTGGACACGACACAGAATTCTAGTGATAGGCAGGACTGCTGTGTGGGGTGCGGCGCCCCGTTGGCGCGGGGCTGATTAATCATCGGATACCTGGGCACAACTCAACTCGCGTAGCACTTTCGACCCAAAGATGAAGATGCCAGCTGTCTGATGTCTGCGGTGGCTGAGTTGGTGCTACCGCATATATTAGAACTGCGTGGGCAAGCACATGCTTGCAATGACGTCAAAGGTAAAGTAAGCTCCCACCATACCCGACACCGTTCGTCAGGTTTCGGTGACGACAGGTCAACACTACAAAGAGTTCGAAACATTAAACCGAATTTGAAAACGCGCCACCATCGCCGTCGACGCTGTTTATCTCAATATCGTCGTCCGATTCGCTCCGGTCACTGCTTTTCGAGGTAAGCAATCGTCTTCGGCTACATCTCGGGTATTTAACATCAAACCGACCCTAGCAAAGCCGCTAGTTCGCTTGCGAGCGTTGGGATGGCTCAAACCGACACACCTTCCGAATTGGTGCAGCTTCTTTGACCCACTTACTTACTTAGCTGTTATTCCTATGCGTGGTGCTCCTTCCTGGGCAAAAATGCTTTATACGCTCCGTAACAGTAAACGAAGGAAGGCGTGAGCACAAGTCAAGATTGCCGACGCTGTACATGTAGTGACTTTCACAAAACTGGGACGTCGCAGAGAAATCCATGCATGTGGCCTTCAGCACGAGGTCTCAAATAGCTGGTGACGTCTTGAAGAGTCGCTGTCAGTACTAGAATTCATCCCTAGCGAGCAGGATGCCTGAGGCCGCGAAGAACGACATTGCGTCCGAGATCACGGAGCAGGAGTACCGCAAGATCTCATCGCGCCCGCACTTGAAGCACAACGACATGACCGCGGAGGTGTGTACGGAGACAATCGAGATCATCACGATGGCATGCGACAAGCACGTGCCCGTGAAGAACTACGAGGCGGCGGCGCAGCTCATCAAGCAGAGTATGGACAAGAAGTTTGGGTCGTCCTGGCACTGCTTCATCGGCGAGGGTTACGGGTTCGACATTAGCTACCAGCAGCGACACATGCTGTACCTGTACGTGGGCGAGATCGGCGTGCTCATCTACAAGTGCTGACTGATAGAAAAACAAATAAACAATCAGCACACTTCCAAAGCAGAGCTTGAACGTGGTCTCTTCTTTTTCATTTCTCGTGGTCTTGACTATTGTACTTGTGCACTTTCACGTGCTCGTCGGGGGCTCATAGATGTCGGCTCCCCGGGTTTCGCTAAACTAACTACGTCAAACAGTCACCGCCGCCCGTGGCTCAGGGTCAGGCTGCTGCAGCGCCAGCTACACTGGGTCTGCTTTGGCTGGGAACTTGGTGGGCAGCTCCAGAGACTTCTTGGGCGTCGGGGTCACTGCGGTCCTCCTGTCCATGGCTTCCATGGCTCGGACGAACTCCTTGCTCTCCAGCTCCGCGAACTGGAGTCCGTAGCGCTGGTTCCTCCTTGCGGCGTCGTCCAGAGACTCGTCCCGCTTCCTGCCCAAGCAGCCGCGGGTCTGGAGCGCCAGCAGCAGCCCGCACACCAGGAACACGGCGGCGTACAGGCCGCCCACGATGTAGCAGTTGGTCTCGGCGGCGCTGGCGCTCACGTGCAGGCCGCGCACGAACGTCGGCTGGAAGCGCAGCAGCAGGCCGAACGCCGGCACCAACACCATCCCCGCCGCCGAGAGCGCCATCGCCGCGCGCAGGTGCCAGTGGCTGCTCTCCATGCAGCTCCGTGTCTCTTCCCTCCCCACTCCACGCTCGACAAGTGAGCCCCGAAACGAACTCAGTTTTTGGATGGGCCAATCGCAGCGCGCGAAGAGGCCCTTGTTGCCGCTGCAAGTTTGTCAAATTCCGTGTCCTATTGTGCTATTCAGTTGGTTATCGAGGGAGACCCCTGCAGTCTGCAGGAGACAACCACCCACCACGTTCTACAGTATCGCCTGCAAGACCGCGTTCGTCATGTTGGTCCGTTTGCTTTATGCGCGCGTGTTGCCCGGCGCCTTGTGGTCGCGGAAGCTCTTGAGCTCGGCGAGTCGCACGAAGCGGTGGTAGATGAGCGGGTGCAGCTGGCTCAGTCGCCCCGGGTTCTCGGCGAAGCACACGAACAGCGTCTTGATGACGGCCGCGATCACTTGCGTGGCCAGCGAGATGGTGGTGTAGCACAGCGTGAACGCTGTCAGCGTGAAAAACGTCGCGTGGGACGACGCACCAGCCAGGGCTGACGCCGTCAGCGCACTCATGACGCCTGCCCAGCCGTTGCCTCCAAGCAGCAGGATGCGGCTCGTCAAGTCGTCGTCGACGATTGCTTCCACGCCGTGGTGCTCGATCAGCCTCCAAGCGTCCTGAGCTGCCACGTAGTAGGTCTTGTTGTAGCCCGCAATGTGCACGAACGAGTACTTGTGGTACGTGCGGATGAAGTGCTCAACCCGCTCCGAGCGCAGCGACATGAACCGCCGCGAGAGCACCGACTCATCTCGTCGTGCCCAGCGCAGAGCGTTCCACACGAGGTGGGCCAACGGACACAACAGCGAGCCGATGCAAATCGATCCAAACGAGCTTGTCAACGCGCACCGCGCGTAGTGCAGAACCACCTTCCGATCCAAGTAGTCGCCGAGCGTAACTTGTGCTTCGCTGTTGGCGTCAGTGGGCGAGTCGTGGTCGGAGATATTTTCACGCACCTCAGGCGAGATCTCGGTCGATTCATTGCGGTAGTACCAGATCATAGTCGTCCCGGACGCCACGATCGTCAGGATGTTCTTGAACACGTTGGACGTCCAGTAGAAGTGGAACACCAGGTAGATGACCGGGAAGCTCCAGGGCGACACCTCTCGGCCGACGTAGCCGATCGTCGTGCAGATCCAGCTGGCCCAGATGGTGTACGCCACGAGCACGGCGCACGTGGCGTATCCGAGCGCCGGGTGCGTGACCAGGAACTCGACGACGAGCTCGAAGAAGACGGCGACGAAGTCGAGGCCGTGGCTGGAGCGGGCGTACCAGACGAGGTCCAGCACCACGACGCCAGCGCATATCGCCCCCCAGAACATGCCGGCGCTGGACTCGAGCAGGAAGAGCATGGCGGCCAGCGACGAGAGCCCCGCGATGGAGAAGACGCACGAGCCCTGCACGAAGCGCAGCTTGGAGTAGAAGACGAAGAGCAGCAGCCAGCCGAGCGCGAACAGCACGTTGACCACGCAGAGCGAGCGCAGCGCCACGCCCACGTCCGCGTCGTCCTCTTGGGCGAGACTCGCGTCCTTGAGGTCGCCCACGACGTCGCCCTCGTCCTCGCGCTCGCCTGCGGAGCGCGCGCTGCCCACGGCCGCCAGCAGCAGCGCCACGTGCAGCGCGAAGAGCCCCGCGAACGGCACGTCGCGGAACATGAGCGGCGCGTGCAGCGACGGCAGCGGGCGCGCGCCGCTGGCCGAGTCCGTCATGGACAGCGGGATGAGCTTGGAGGCGGACGCCAGGTCGTCGTCCTCGTCCTCCTCCTCGTCCGCCGGCGGCGTGGGGGACAGCGACAGGTCCTCCATGGCCGCCACGGGCGACGACGGCGCGTCCAGCGGCCGGTCGTTGGCGTCGTCGATGGCGATGCTCGACGGCCGCGCGGAGGGCGTCGAGGCCATGGCGCGGGCAGTTGAGCGTCCACGGCGAGAAATAGAGTGCGGCCGAGCGAAGAAATAGAGGGGGGCGGAGGCGACTTTTTGCGCTAATTCCACCCCGATTTAAAGGCCCGTTTGGGCGACGCCTGAAGCTGCGTCCCACTAATTTTCACGTACACTTATACTTCGTACTATACTACATGTACATGTACATGGGATTCCGGTGAGTGGCAGCTCGCGAGCTGATCGCGTTAAGTTTGCCCGCTACTCCGAGTGCCTTCAGCACATCCGACGCGCATTCCTCCGCGCCGCTCCGAGAAACGTGAACGCCGCGGGAATGTGCACCAGATCCCTGAATGGAACGACTATCAATGTAGTACACGTCCTTGCACTGCCCGTAGGCTAGTGAAGTACGACATGTAGCACACAGTTCACGATAAGTCGTGTCTCCAGAAGCCAAGTCGGGGCAAACGAGCCTCTTGCTCCCCGGTATGATCCTTGCGCAGCGCCGCGGAGGCCCACGCAGCGTTGAGCCCATACGTTGCCCTCGTCCGCACTGCAGCCAGCGCCGCTCGGACCTGGATACTCGTCCGCTGTAGCCATGTCGCCTGGTCTCTGCGCGCCGGGCCCCTCGAAGCGCATACTTGATGCTGTTCGGTGCCCTGTTCTTGTCGTCGCCTCGCACCGCAGACGCCCATAGTGAGCGCAAGTTGTCCGCCCGAGAAGAGACGCTCGCTCATTCTCCGACTCGCCCCTGGGACGGACTGCGACCATGGCGAGCTTCGACGCGATCGACCTGCTGCTGCGCTACGAGACGCCGCTCGTGAAGGACATGGAGCCGGGCGACGACGTGCTCGAGTGGGTGGCCGCCTTCGTGGGCAGCGACGACTTCCAGGAGGCCATCAACGGCTTCTGCGGCGCGCACGTGGACCACTTCGGCATCCTGTTGACCAAGGGCGGGCCCTCGGCCGCGGATCTGGACCAAGTGGAGCCGTCCGTGACGCGCCGTTCTCCGCGTCCTTGTGTCTGATTCGGCGGCTCTAACGCGCGCGCTCTCGTGCTGCTTTGTGTGTGTGTGTCTCTCTCTCTGTGTCACAGCAAGTGGAAGGAGCTGCACGAGGCCTTCATCGACACGGCCAACGCGCGCATCGAGGCCTTCCTGGTTGAGCGCGGCTTCACCATGGAGCAGTACAACGCGCGCTGCGACGAGGAGATCGCGCTGTCCGAGCAGCGGCAGCGGCACACGCGCCTCAGCTTCTTTGTGCAGATCCTGCTGGCCTGCTGCGAGTACGAGCAGTTCCTCAACCTCATGAAGCGCGTGGCCGACCCCGAGTACTACGACAAGAAGGAGCTGCAGTACGAGGCCGAGCACCTCGTCTACGAGGCGGAGGAGCGCGGCGCCACCAACGCCGAGCGGGCCGCCGGCGCGCAGGCCTTCTTGGACTTCTTCCAGGCCAACCCGGACCTGACGCTGGACGAGCTCACGCAGGAGTTCCACAAGAAGATGCAGCTCACGTGAGGCGCGCCGCCTCGCGAGCGGCTGCACGCCTGTTTGTATCATGTGCCCAGTCCAGTAGTTACAGTAGACGCAACCCAACGCAACACAACCCAGCGAGGCGGCAGGAGGCCTAGAAGGCCGGCGCGGTAGAGCAAGCGTGCGGCCAGCGGAGCGTCCTCTTCAGCATGAGTAGCCTGCCTGTTTGTCTCCCACCTGCCAGCAGAACATGAAGATAAGCGAGATCGAAGTGAAGATCATTGACCACAAATGCATTGCATCTGGATGTTAAAACCTTTGCAATTGCGTTTAAGATCTAGTTTCGTTCAGGAAGTGCTACGGCACCGAGCAGCGGTGTGTCTGAGTGGAAACAGCACACAATCTCAACGACATCTCGACAGTCGATTTCAGTGCGCGAATTATTGTCCAAAACATCGCTCCCTGAGCTCGACGTCAGGCAAAGCAGATCTTCCCACACAAGCTCCTGAAGGCGAGTACGAACTGAGTCGCTCGTTGTGTCGGGGTCTCGCATGGCTAAGCCGAAATAAACATCACGAAAGTCATCGAGTGTCAACTTCCTTTCCATGGACTCGGGGCATGTCCAACTTCCATGTTGAAGCATAAAAGACCGAAGTGCCTCTTTGCCGTGTCGTGATGGCATCACACGCTCATACAGGTGCAGAAAGCTGATGATATCGCTTTCCGACAGCGTGTGCCTTCCTTCGCGGTCAAGACAGTCGAAAGCCAGTTGCAAATTAGCATCGATCGAGGCTGGGGTCAGTATACTGTTGGGTTCACCTCCTCGTGAATCTGGATGTGATTCAGTGTCTCCTGGACGTGTAGCTGATATTGTCACGACATACTCGCCTGCGCTAAGCGTTCTTACCTCCTGTTGGTGCATGTATGCTTCAGTAGAAGTAGGAAAACTCTTAGTGCTGTGTCCTTGAAGTGATTTTAGCGAAAAATCGTTTTCCACAGCTGCGATACTCATTTCCAAGTTGAGCTGATGATTCGCTTCAGTACAGCTGACCTCCGATGTAAAGTGAGCAGAGTAAAAACTCGAGAAAACTATTGTCGAGAGTGTTGGAATGCTGATAGCAACAGTCAATGTGACTGTGCCCCTTTCGTGAAGATAAATCTGACGCAGTCGTTGTTCATACCGCCGACTAAGTGAGAGCGACCAAATTACAGGATCTAGAACTTGAAGGTGCTCCCACGATATCCGCAGCAAAGCTTCGTCTTGGTCATGATTGAACTCTGCAAGAATCCCAGCTATTTTTTTGCGTAAATATTTCCCCGAATCATCGTGAAAAATAGCACAAGTGGTGCGGGTGTCTTCGTCACTGAGAACCGAGAGCCGAAAAGCTCGATGATGATTGTCTATTTTCCCTAGCGTAGCCACAACAATGTGCGAACTTGCACTAAATTCTGATGAGTTTATTCCTCTGCATTGTTGGGATAGTGTTGATTCCACAATATATTGAAGGTGTTTGCTTGGCTGCGCAACATCGCATTCGTCGCACGAGTCATGATACAAACAAACCCTGTGGTACAAGAACGTTAGTGAGCACGATTGAGAAACCTGGTATTCGACGAGAGGTAAACGCACCAAGGATATCCTGTTAGCTCTTGAAGAACGTTAATTGCTGGAACAGTAGATACTGATGCATAGCTGCCCCTCAATTTTGCGTAAGCTTTCTGGAGTAGAGCTGCATATAGTTCGCCATCGGTGTTGTGCGGTGTCATCAAACCTCGTCCAAGCGGAAATGTGGGGAAGAATAGGTCGATCAGAATGTTTTGCCATGAAACACCTCCGTGACAGAGTGCCACCGAGATGACCGTCATCTTTTCTACTTCCGACGTATGATCCAACAACGAGAACCATCTTCGGAACCACAGGTCACGGAAGGGAGCGATAATTGACAGTGCACAGAGAAAAGTGTCTTGACCCGGAAGCCCCGATTTAAATGAAGCTGCTTCATTCTCCAGTTTTGTCGATGGAGGCTTGGGCGGAACCGCAAAAACCCACGATTGATCGACGATGTTGTGTAGGTGGCCCCAGGAGCACAGTGTGTATACCGCCGAATCTTCTTCAGATAATCTGTTTCGGTTATCAGTAGTGTAAAGCGTATCTGCTGCGGGTGGGAAACTGGAATCCATAAACACTTCACCAAAGTCTTGAAAGTACCGATTGACTTCAGCGCATGCTCGCTGTATCGCGGTATCAGGTTGGCAAGGCATCACTTTCCACTTGCTAATGTGACTAAACGTCTGGTTACTGTGCTGCTGTGCCTGCTGGAGTTTCGCCACACTTTCCTGCTGAGCTTGAACAACTGCATCGATCGAGGGGGTGCTCACTCCTGCCAAGGCGTAGTGAACACGTACAAAAGCCCGTTTTTTCGCCTTCTTGATGACGTACGCAAACACCCGCCGCTCAAGCGGATAGAGCTCGCACTCGAACGCCAGCTCCGAAGTGGATTTCTGCAACGTGGTGCTTGTGTTTCCCCCTGTCTGTGCTGGGCAATGCACTCTGATGTTGAGAGATTCACTAAAGTCGACGCGAAACGTGACAGTGTCGAAACCAGCGTTCACAGCAACGTACTGGAGAGCTGAAGTGGTAGCGATCGATCCATCCGCTTTGGGTGCTCGTGACTGAAGCTCCCGTTGAGTCACGAGCACTGTCACATTGTCGTGAATTATCTGCATGGCGTCCGTCGGGATCCAATGTGCGGCCTTTCAAGATCAAGTGAGGGCGATTGTACCGACATCCGAGTGAGCTACAGGCCTGACGCCTATCATCGAAAAAGGTTAAATGGATATCGTTTCCATCGCCTATTTGAAACGGACATTCGGCCACGCGAAACCAAAACGATAAGCTCCGCCCCGTCACCATGAGCTCGTTGATGCAGCTCAAAGCGCAGAATGAAAGTCGGCTGGCGGTATGACACAAGCTCTGCGATCATGGCTGAACAAACTTTTGTCTGACTTGAATGGGTACGAATTTTAGGAGGAAAAGCGGCTGATTGACCGGCGACGCAACGTTCTGGTCATGATGCTGCAGCATTGTACGGAGAATGGATATCTGCAAACGGCTGAGAAGCTTCAACAAGAGGCAGGCGTTGCTCTCTCCAAGTTCGAAGTCGTCGATAACCTGGACTTGTTGCGCATCGTACAAGTACGCGAGGTGGGAACCACGCATATACCATGCATTTGTCACTAACTAGCTTTCATTGTGCTAGGAGTACGAAGACTTCCAGGAGATCAAGTTTGGCAAGCGCCCCAAACTGGTACGGCGATTGTCTCCCGATGAACAGGATCGAGCTAGATCTGCGAATAACAAGAAGACCGCTGCAGCAGCCAAGCGAGCTCGCCGCAACGAGTACACGTCTCCGCACATGCCCACGGAGGCTCGAGTCGAGAACAACGTTGCTATGCGGACAATTCACAACAGTGCTAGCCATGCCGCATCGGGTAGATCGGGGAAGGAAGCGAGTCAATGTCCTGAAGATGATTCTGCTGTCGATCTCGGACTCGTCGGACAGAAGCCTGCACAAGCACAAGTTCGGAATGGAAAGACCGGGAACTCAAAGAAAGCTCAACCAGCAGACGAGCAGCAACAAGAAGAAAGCATTGAAGAGCGACTTTTAAAGCCGCTACCGTCTTTTGCTCACGACTTGGAACTTCGGCCTTTGGCGGAGACTATTACGCGTGAGATCTTCCAGAAGAACCCGGACGTCCGATGGGACGATGTCATCGGCTTACACGAGACCAAGCGGCTGCTTAAAGAAGCCATCGTGATGCCACTCAAGTACCCGCAGCTTTTTCAAGGATTACTCTCGCCATGGACTGGCATCTTGTTGTTTGGTCCGCCAGGAAACGGCAAGACGATGCTGGCCAAGGCCGTGGCCACGGAATGCCGCACCACTTTCTTCAACATCTCTGCTTCGTCCATTGTGAGCAAATACCGCGGCGACTCCGAGAAGCTCATCCGTATGCTATTTGAGCTAGCCCGACACCACGCTCCCTCGACGATCTTCCTGGACGAGATCGACTCCATCATGGGCCAGCGCGACAGCGGCGGAGGCGGCCAAGAGCACGAAGCCAGTCGGCGCATGAAGACCGAGCTGCTGATTCAGATGGACGGCCTCGCCAAGACTGACGACGTGGTGTTTGTGCTGGCCGCCAGCAATCTGCCGTGGGACCTGGACGCTGCAATGCTGCGTCGACTGGAAAAGCGCGTGCTGGTCGACTTGCCATCTGCCGACGCTCGCCAGGCGCTGTTCGCCTCGTTATTGGAGCCCTATACCCCGAGCGACTTTGACTTCAGCGAGGCCGTCAAGCAAAGCGACGGATACTCCGGAGCAGACATTAAACTAGTGGCAAAAGAAGCCTGCATGGCTCCAGTGCGGCGTCTCATGGAGGAACTCGAAGCCACGGACGCCAAAAGCAGCAACCAGGGCCGGGGCACGTCCGCTGCGGATTGGAGAGAAATACTGGGCCACGTACAGCCTGAGGACATTTCAGCTTCGTTGCAGAAGACGAAGCCGTCGGCGCAGCAGCTGCTGCGCAGGTACCAGCAGTGGCAGACCAAGTTCGGCTCCACGTAGATACCTTTGCGCATCAGAAGGCACTTCAACGTTGCTGTAGCCATGCCACTCTAACGGGGTATTCCAGTGCCATGCCAGGATCGATTGGTTGGTGCACACTGGTCCCACTTAAGCGCGCTTAAAAGTGGGTCGCTCGCGCCTAGCCGGGCGGGCCAGCGGGCGCGAGAAATTTAAGCGCGGCTTGGAATCGGCGCCGGCGGCACCATTCCTCGCATTCTACTGCACTACCTCATCGACATCTAACGCAAAAATGGTAAGCGAGGAGCGTCCCTGTGCAGCTGCAGCGCCGCGAGCGGTGGCTGCGGGTCGCAGCGCGGCCGAGAAGCGGAGACGCGGGCGCTGCTGCTCCCGCCTTCGCCGCTCTCGGAGGACGCCCAGAGGACGCGCAATCTCAGGCCAAAGTCGAGCGATGCTGAGAGCTCCGCCGATCGTTGTCCCCTGCGGCGTCCAGCGCTGCGGCAATTAATTACTACAGAAAGAGAGCGATATGACTGACTGGAGACTGTTGTCTATCGGCAGGATGCCCCTCGTGACTACATGCTGGCTAAGGTCGTGAACGTCCTCGGACGCACGGGCAACACGGGCAACGTGACCCAGGTGCGCGTGGAGTTCCTGCAGGACGACAAGCGTAAGATCATCCGCAACGTCAAGGGCCCCGTGCGCGAGGGCGACATCCTGTGCCTGCTCGAGTGGGAGCGTGAGGCTCGCCGCCTGAGATAAGCGGAGACAGTCTGCTCAGCCACGCTTCGGCTGCAGTGACGGCGACTATTCTACAGGGCAGGACAGGCAGCGGGGAGGCTTCGCAGCGCAGGCGGCTGTTGACAGGCGCCGGTGGTGCAGCAGATTTTTTCCCGTGCTTCTCGTCGTGGAGATACTTTTGTCGTTGGACCTTCGCTTCGACGGACTGCAGCGTCTGGAACTCGACCATTTCGGCAATGGAATGGGCGATCCGGAAAAGGGACGAGGGCGCCAGTCTTGGTAGGCCGATTAAATTCGCGGTAATATTTCGATGAGAACAAACATGCCTCGTTGTGTGTGTGGGTTGGCGTGCTGTGTTAAGTGTCGTACTGCTGCAGGATGTCCTGACGTATTGCGGGTGCTGCATGGACTCAGAATGACGAACAGTGTTACTTATCCGTTTACTGAGCTTATGAGATGAGTTCCGGCGCTAGACTTGCCGTGTTGGTGGTTCGTAGTATCACAGCTAATACGATAATGTGCCACTCCCCCCTTGAAGGATGCACAACGACGCAGGCCACACGCACGACGAGAGTCTTATACTGCTTGTCTAACCTACTCTACTCTACTCTGCAACCGTTATCGACTTTGACCACGCAATACAAATTGTCTCCACCACCACGCCCAGCTGCTAGCAACGGGTTGTCCAAATGAGCGGAAGCTCTAGCAGCGAGATCTGTCGACTTTACTCCCTGCCCTACCAGCAATTTTCAGATTGATCGGTTGATTAGACCTGGAGAGCGGTTGCCACTGCTCCTACCTTTATACACATTCCCACACGTTGATGATTTTGTCGATGCCACCTGAAATGATCAGCGGAAGACTCGGGTGGACGTCCAGGCATGTCACAAAGTGACTGTGCGCCTCGTCCAGCGTCCGCACACAACGGCCAGTCTGCAACAGCAACAACTTCGTCAGTTCGCAGCACCACACAAACGCAGCCCAACATAGCAGTCTCACCTCGATATCGAAAACGCGAATGCTTTTGTCTTCGCCCGCACTCAGCACGTACTTGCCACTCGGGTGGAAGCGCACCTCACGAACCCAATTCTCATGGCTCGCGAAAAGCATGAGCTGCAAGCCACTGAAGGCTTCCCACAAACGCACCGTGCGGTCGCGCGATCCAGACAACAGAAATTTCATACGACGAGCTGTCGGAGCAGTGGCAGCAGTGACTGCCCCAGTGGGTTCCCCCGCCGAGCTTCCGTTCATGTCATGGTTGGCAGACTCGGGCGAGTTGGCTACGCTGGCCGCGATGAGTGCTCCAGTGGCAGCGAGCTTTTTGGAGTGCGCCCGCTCGATAACCTGTTCCTGAATTCCCGACTTGGCGAACACTACACTCTCTACAACATGCTCGTGCTCGCGGATCGACTGCAACACGCGCATGTGCTGGAGGTCCCAAAAGAGGATGGAGCGGTCGTTGCCGCACGAGGCCAAGTACAGCCCGTCGTCGCTCACCGCCACGTCGCGCACCCAGTCGCTGTGTCCGGCGTTCAGCGTGTTGACGCAGTAGCCCGTGGAGAGCTCCCAGACCTTGATGGTGTTGTCGCGCGAGCAGGAGTAGAGGCGGTCGCTGGCGAGGTCGGGGCCGAAGACGATGCCGCAGACGTTGTGGTCGTGGCCGCGCAGCGTGCGCAGACACTCGTAGTCGCCGTCGCTGGAGAAGTCCCAGATCTTGATGGACAGGTCCGTGGACGTGGAGGCCAGCAGCGAGCCCGAGCCGTTGAAGGCCACGGCCTGCACGGGGTTGGTGTGGCCCTTGAGCGTGCGCTCGTACTCGCCCGTCTCAAAGTCCCAGACCTTGACGGACGCGTCCTCGCTGCCCGAGACGAGCACGCTGAAGACGGGGTGGAAGGCCACGCACGTGATGGGCGCGCGGTGGCCCGAGAGCGAGAACTTGGCGGGCGCGCGCGGCAGGAACTCGCTGCGCTGGCGCGCGCCCAGCACGTCCCTGCGGCTGAGCACGCCGCCCAGCTTGGCGTTCTCCTCGAGCTGCGCCACCTTCGTCTCGAGCTCCATGACCTTGCGCTGCAGGCGGATGACGGACGTCCACTTCTTCTCCAGCAGACCGGCGTGCTTGCCGTCGCTGGACTTGCTCACGTCCGCCTCCTTCTCGAAGGCGGCGGCCGACTCGGCGAAGCGCTCGCCCATGCCCACGAGGTAGTCGAGCATGGCCTGGTGGCTGAAGGGGGGGGGGTTAGGGGCATGAGGGGAGCAGAGGAGAATGGGGGGGAGCACGCACAGGTCCAGCCGCTGCTTGTCCGTGAGCACCATGACGCCGGGGGCGGGGAGAACGCGGCGCTGGTCTAATTGTAACACTTCCAGGCCGGAAAAAGCTGACCACGAAGAGGGCACTGGCGCGAGGGGCTCACCCCGATGCAGTGACGCGCTAGCGCTACAGACCGGCTTGAAGACGCTGGAGGACCAGTGCAGGCTGCATGGTGCAGCTGCAATGCAACTTGCATCAGGGGACTTTGGTCACCACATTGGCGAATTGTGGCGGCGCGGTTGCATCGCGCGCTTTGTGCTTAGGCTTGCTACAGGCTGCGAGTCTCTTTGACAGCGACTTGGTGCAGAAAGCGAGCGGTAGACAAGTCGAGCGTCACCCACGTGAGCGATGATGAGAATGCCGTCGCCTCGAGCGTGGGTTTGTGCAGATGCCGTCGCCTCAGCGCCAACCATGGAGCGAGCTCATTTTTTTCCCCCAGCGAGTCGGTAGCTTCGGATTTTTGGTGTGTGTATGAAGAACCAGCTCGACTGCCCACAAGCCTGCTCTTTGCTTGCAGAAACTTTGCATCGGTATTGTACCACAAACGGAGGGAGAGTGTGAAGCTACCGCTGGGGTCCAATGTTTTCTTAACCCTGTCACCGAGTGACCGCAACGCAACTTGAAATACATGTAATAAGCACGTGCGGCAACTAAGGTACATGTACATGCAACAAATTCTCACGTGAGCTGCATCTGCCGGCCCACCTGCCAGCGTTTGGGTGGTTTACGGGCTGTTGCGCGGTGCGAGCAATCATGTCGAAGTTCTTTCGGGGCTGTCGACTGGCGACATCTGCCTGCCCGCTCGTGGATGGAGCCCAGAAGTCATTTTTTGGCGTTCGGCAGGCGCAACGCCGACATACGCACTGCGGTGCTGCACCGAGAGCGGTCGCGGAAGGCGACGGCGAACCTGCTGCCACAACGATATCATCTGCTTGACCAGAGGTCCGGATGCCAAAGTGTCGACGATGGCATCACTGCGCACCTCGACGTGAAGACAGGCTCTCGCGAGGGGCGGTTGCAGCCACGAACAGCGCCGTTGTCTCCACTGGAAGGAAATCTGGCAGCTTTGGGGCACTACGCTGTTACCGGCGGTGCCTCTTGCCTCTGCGACGCCGAGCACAAGACAGTGTGACAGCGGTGCCGCTGCTTTCATACGGCTGATGATACGCCGGACTCGTCAAGAACAACGCTCTTCCTCCGGGCGGTAAGACGAGTCATCTTATCTATCGGGAAGAGGCCCACCGAGCATGCGTTCATGCGCGCAGCAGTTGTTTCAACGACTCAACGCCACCGTTTGTGGAGCAGAGGGGGTCACGGCGCACGCTCAGCCCTCGCGCCGTGCACTGCGATCCTAGCGGCCTGCGCTTTTGTTGTTCGCGCCGCGGACCCAGCTGGCGAGACAGAAACCATGAGCTCGTTGGCAGAGGTTCACGGGTAGACTCGCCTCCAGTATACGCTCGAGCCTGTCACTGCCGTTTCTTGAGCTAGTGGCGAGGCTGGAAGGTGCACTGGTGCCTGGTATCCAGTCGCGGCATGTGGTCATCTGTCACTGGCGTGCTGCTTTGTGGCGCCGGCGCGATTAACATGGGTGTGTGTGTGTCGGAACGCCCGAGTCGGGAGCGGCCGGCACCTCGAGCCTCATTCCCCAACTTCTCCGCCGTCTGCACAGCCCATTCCGAAGCTGCAATGGTCCGTCTTGTCGCTCTCGCCGGCGCCTCCGCCGCGGTGGTCGCATCCGCCAACGCCTTCACGGTGACCATCACCAACGGCTGCTCGAGCGACATCGAGCTCGTCACGCGCCTCGCCAGCGTCTACACGGACGCGAGCGAGACCATCGCGGCGGGCGCCTCGGTCGACAAGACCATCGAAAAGGGCTACGAGGGCCACTTCCGCAATGGCACGAACGACGCAGCTACGGTCATTGAGTTCGCCACCAAGGGCGACCTCGACTTGGCCTGGTTCGACATCGGCATCATCCCGCCGCACCTCAACCCCGGCTACGAGTTCTGCTCCAGCCTGCAGGAGTGCAAGGACCACTCGTCCAGCGGCATCGGCTTCAACACGCCCGTACAGGTGACCCCCAAGTCCAACACGAACGGCGACAACTGCCGCGAGATCACGTGCCTGGCCGACGGCTGCGAGGATGCCTACAACTTCCCCAAGGACGACACCAAGACGCACTCGTGCGCTTTCGGCACGGACTTCGAGGTGACCTTCTGCCCGTCGGGCGACGACTCCACGGCCCAGCAGGAGCAGACCTCGTCGGCCTCGGCCGCGGCTTCGGCCTCGCAGGACGCCACTCAGCAGACCTCGGACTACACCCCCGAGACCACGGCCCCCGCCACCGAGGCCCCCGCTACCGAGGCCCCGGCCACCGACGCCCCTGTGCAGCAGGCTCCCTCGGACGTGAACGGCGAGTCGGAGACTACCGCCCCCGAGGTGACGCAGGCCGAGACCCCCGCCCCGGAGGTGACCGAGGCTGAGACCCCCGCCCCCGAGGTGGTGCAGGCCGAGACCCCCGCCCCGGAGGTCACCGATGCTGAGACCTCCGCTCCTGAGGTGGAGCAGGCCGAGACGCCCGTGCCGGAAGGCACCCCCGCCGCCACCAAGTCTAAGTACTGCGTGTAAGCGGAGCCCACTCCCACGCCGAACCTCTAGCTGTCCATAAGATCTCTAGCCTGTCCATAAGCTATTACGCGTAGATGAAGTCTAGACATTCACCAGATAAGCGTGTACACTACTTCTTCCGCTCGCGTGCTTTTCCCAATCCCCGCTTCCCCGACGGCCTGACACTGGCGTTCACTATACCTCGCTCGAACCTATCACCACGACGCCCTCGTTGAACCTGCCCCACTCTTCAAAGAGACGTCAAAGGGATACGCAAGCAGCAGCGTTAAGACGATGGCGGCTCTGGGCTCGGCGACCAAGCGCCTGGGGCGGCTCCTGCCGCAGTCCAGCGTGCTCTTCGTGTGCGACGTGCAGGAGGTTTTCCGCGGACTCACGTTCCAGCTGCCCACGGTCATCCACGGCACCAACACCATGGTGCGCATGCTTCGGATATCTCGCCCCCAACTGTGACACTTAGCCAGCTCCCCCTTCTTCAGGTCTCCGCGGCCAAGCTGCTGAACCTGCCGGTGGTGGTGACGACCCAGTACGGCTCGCGCCTGGGCAGCACCGTGGCCGAGATCTCCAAGAACCTGGAGGACGCGCCCGACGTCAAGATCTTCGACAAGATGAAGTTCTCCATGCTCGTGCCCGAGGTGGAGCGCCACCTGGCCACGGCCATGCCGCAGCGCAAGTCCGTGCTGCTCTGCGGCATCGAGACCCACGTGTGCGTGCTGCAGACGTGCCTCGACCTGCTGGACAAGGGCTACGACGTGCACGTCGTCTCGGACGCGGTGTCCAGCTCCACGAGCTACAACCGCTCCATGGCCCTCGAGCGCATGCGCCAGTCGGGCGCCTTCATCACGTCGGTCGAGTCGGCCATCTTCCAGCTGGCCAACGACGCCAGCAACCCCGAGTTCAAGAGCATCTCCAAGCTCATCAAGGAGCACCTCAAGGTCGAGAACGGCTTCGACACCAAAGCGCGCATCTAAGTCGACGCAGTCGAAGCCAAGCTTTGGCAAAGCAAACCATCCACGGAAATGGAAACAACATGAAGCGTGTGTGAGTATCTGTGCGTTGGCTTGCGTTAACATTTTCTTCAGGAATGTTTACAGGTTCACGCTTGCTTGAAGAAGTCCAATAGTGTTTTTCTACCGCTGGTAGCACTTGACTTGGACGCGACTGCCCGGGCCTTTCGTGCGCTGTTGACGACGGGCTTTGAAAGCCCCGGTCGCGGTCTCTTTCTTGACTCCGGCGCACTTTGGGGCACAACTTTCGGTACTGGCGCTTGAGCCTCCGGCGACTTTGATGCTTGTACCGACTGCGAGTGCTTCTTGACAAGATCTTTCATGGAGGTAGCGGTAACCTTTGCCTTGAAAACTGTTGCTGTCGACGACAGTGCGTGTACTGAAGGTGCGGCGGATGCGTTAGCGAGGGAGGCGACCTTGCCTTCATTGGAGTGCTTCAGGTCCGAAACTATTGTTCTTGTCGCGGAGGTTAGCGATTGCCCTTCATCGTTGGTCGACGATGCGGTCGGTGCAGTAGCTGCAGCAGCATTGTAGATACTCATCAAACTTTTAAGTGATGATTCCCGCTCAAGCGCTTGTGCACGCTTCCTATTCTCCAGTTGCTGGGCTATGACAGCTGGAGAGGGCTTGTTGACTGCCGGGCGCACTACTGCTGCATGGAAGGCTGGCTGCCTGGTCTTGCCAACATGATCGTCGAATCCATCACCGTCGATCGGCAATCCAGCCACGGGATTGTATCCTGCTTGATAGCCACCCGAGGTTTGAGCAGTTTGCGAGCTTGTTGGGCTCTCTGCGGAACCTCGGAGTGTGCGGGGGCATAGTTCTCCGTTGTAAATTTGCTCCACGATATCACGAGAGCAGATTTGACCAAGAAAGCTTTTCGTTGAGGTTGCAGAAGCATGTAGATCTTGTTGTTGGGGGATGCTTGCCAGATCGACTTTGTCTTCAGTCGATGCAATGCCCAGTGACTCCTTTGCGCACTGAAGAATATCGGGGAAACAGTTGCCATGCCTTTCGTTGATGAGGAATTCACAACTACGTTTCTTCGGATTGAAGACGATGTGGTGGTAGAAGATCGTTTCCGCCTTCATAAATTGTTGCATGAATTCATCTGGGATTTTCGTGCCCGAGCTTGAAAGTTTGCTTACTAAGCGCTGGACTCGCAAATGCGCCGGCGCACCGCGGTAGTTGAAGATATGCTTTACTGCTGTCTAAAACGCCGATATTAGAGGTAGTGTTATCGCACAAATGTGAGTCGAGCACTTACTGCAAACCCCACTTTCGGAAGAGAGTCAATAAAGTCGCATCCAGCTAAAACGCATACTTGAACAAACATCCGCGTAGCTTCTTTCTCTCCAGATGTAAGAAAATGAATCTTTTTCAACAATGCGTTCGCTGGAGCAGCAGCAGCACATGCAAGGTTAGAACAATACGCACGAAAGAGCTATCAAGTTGAGCACACCACTTACATGACGCCTTAGCAGAGTTATTGTGAATAATGGTTCGCGACACAGCCTATCCAAACGGAACACAATGCATGAGCCTATCACCTCGGAGTTTGTAGCCAATGACTTCGGTGTGGTTATTACTTGAGCTGAGCCATTGTCTTCCAGCTTGACAAGGACGGGACTCGATACATTGGCAGTGAGACAGTACACCACAACGTCCGAGTCTTCCGTCACAATGCCTGCCGCCAAACCCTCCTTGCACATCCACACCATCTAGAGAGTACAACTGGAGTCAGCTCCTATGCTTCAACACTACAGCGAATGCATTCGACTCAAGCTTCACGAACCTGTGCATCAGCTTCGAACGGTGCTACCA
The DNA here is from genome assembly GCA_030267785.1 of Phytophthora fragariaefolia. Taxonomy (NCBI): domain Eukaryota; phylum Oomycota; class Peronosporomycetes; order Peronosporales; family Peronosporaceae; genus Phytophthora; species Phytophthora fragariaefolia. The sequence continues at coordinate 18,430 of BSXT01001507.1, forward strand.
CAAACGGCACTCGGGCAGCTCGCAGCGCGTTCTTGACAGTGGCAATGATCTCAGGTGTGATTGAGACCGACTGTAATAGCACCGACATACAGCACGTCAGTCTTCACTGGACCAAATAAGCTCGCTCGATAGCAGCGCCTCACCCTTTGAAAGAGTTGATAGGCTTTGTTGACTTCATCCTGTCGGTCCGTGCCCTGCAGCCTCTTGGCAGCCGCCATCACCTGCAGTGCCCGCTTGCGGTTCTCCTCCTTGTAGCTCTGCCGCTTCTCCTGCGTCGCCGACTGCAACACGACACCGTGTAAGTCTCCATTGCCAGTGACCCCCTTCCGTGCTCCCCCCACCTTAAGCGGCAGTCGCTGGCCGTCGAACACGAGGACAACGTTGGCCACGCCGCAGCCGCGCATCATGTCCACCTTGCGCAGCATGTACTGCACGTACTTGTCCGTGTCTCTGCCGGTGGCCAGCTCGAACGCGCAGCCGTAGCAGCTGCAGGACGGACGCAACGCGTGAGTTCCAAGCGCCACAAGCCCCCAACTGAGCCGCGCCACCTACGCCTTGTGCAGCCACGAGAGCGCGTCCACCACGAGCGTCTGGCCGGCGAATCGCTGCAGGTGCGTGCTGTCCACGGCCTCCGAGAGCGCGCGCAGGAAGCCGTCGACGCCCATCGCCGCTCCTCTCGCACTGACGTCACCCGCGCTTTTCGGCGGGAAACACAACCTTATATAAGCGTTCCTTCCCTACCCCTAAAAAAGGGTCGTGACGCGCTCAGCGTCGACGAGCGAGGTCCGGCCGGTGGTGTGACCCTGTCATTAAGCATACCATCATTCGTGAGCGAGCCCATACAAAGACCGAGTCATTCCAGGCAGAAAGCATGCAGGGCCAAGGTGACGGCGACCTGCCGTCGTCGCTGCCCTCGTACATGCCGCCGGCCTCGCAGGGCGCGTCCGCGGGCCTGCCCTTCGGCTACAACCTCATGGCGCAGGCGGGCGCCAAGGGCGACGCGGACGCGGCGCAGCGCCAGTGGAAGCCGCCGCCCCAGCCGCAGTTCCTGTTCATGGGCGGCGGCGCGCGCGCGGAGCCCGCCAAGACCAGCGGCGCGCAGCTCGCCGCCGCGCCCGGGAGCTTCCAGCAGGGCGGCGGCTTCCAGATGCTCGCGGGGGACGGCAAGGCGCAGGCCGCCGGCGGGCTCAAGCTCAAGCTCGGGCGCCAGGACGCCACGCCGGCGTCGCAGATCTCGGCGGCGCAATTCGCGGCCAGCACCGGCGGCCTGGCCATGGACACGGCGCTGCTGGCGCGCGTGAGCGGCACGGACCCGTCGCTCATGGGCTCGGAGGAGATCAAGCAGATCATGCGCACGCCCGACCTGCTGTCCATCTACCAGAAGCTGCAGGAGGAGGACGACCGGCGGCAGCGCCGGCTGGAGCGCAACCGCGCGTCGGCGCGCGTGCGCCGCGAGAAGAAGAAGGGCATGGTCGAGACGTACGAGGGCGAGGTGTCCAAGCTCGAGAGCTCGCTCAACATGCTCAAGAACCACCAGTTCGGCAGGGGCAACGCGGAGGAGCTGGCCACGGCGCTGCGTACGTGGCGCGGGAGTGGTGCACTGGCTGAACTGAATTCGTGCCGACGCAATTTTGTTGCTATTGTGTGAGGGCAGAATACAGCTCGGGAGAACACCTTCGCCACGCGCAGATGTCAAAGGATGCCAAGATGGAGCTCATGGCGCGGATCCTTGGTCAACACTCGCGTAACACTGATGCCGTAAGAACATGGGTTTATTGGCATGCGGATGTTGTAGCTCAGGAGTTCTAACAGTTTTGTGATCGACTACAGATCCGTCGAGCGAATGCTGAAAATCAGGCTCTGATTGCAGTAGCGTCGGACAACTCGGAGTTTTCCCAGGCCCTACGAGCACAGCTGGGTCTTACAGAGGAGCAGTGCCAGAGGCTGGCAAGCTTGGCTGTTCCTGCTAGCGAGGAGGCGCGCAAGTTGGACGCGATTCGGAAATGCTTCTCCGCACTGCGAGCGCATGATTGGCTTTACGTTCCAGGCATTGAGGTGAGTTATCTGCAATCGGTGATGATTTAATTTGTCGCGATGTCTTACCGCTGACCTTTGCTTTGTAGACTATCTTGCATCAGTCGCGAAACACGATGACCCCGCACCAGTTCCAGAAGTTCCTGTCGTGGTCTGTTGAAAACCGCGCGTCAATTGATCAGCTACAGGTGCGTTGTGTTCAGACTGCGCCTCTGGGCTGGGGAAGTGTGCTCACCAAGTGCCCCGCTGTTTTGTTCACCTCAGTTTGTGCCGACACCGTCTGCCCCAGCGTCCGAGAAGGACCTAACATTTATCTTTTCCGAGGACTAGTGACGCCGTGTTATCCTGCAATGACGCCGCCAAGTAACCCCAAGAGCTGCCACGAAGCAGCGCGCTGCGTGACGGATCTCTGGGCTGTAGCCACCTATTTCGCCTCGGTTGCTGTTTTGCCATGCGTGCGTGCAAACGATGTGCCCCACAACGTCTTAAGCTGGCCTGCTCGGGCCCGCGTGGAAGTCTAAGCCGCCTGCTCTGCGTAGTAATTAACCAGGCCCTGTATGTAATAGAAGACGAGAAACACCCACCGAGCAAGCAAGAAGTTGTTCTGTATTGCACGAAGACAGCGACGTCGACTTCTTCTGGCCACTCACATGTCGAGGAAGTTCTGGATGAGCTTGAGGCCGTCCTCCGTGAGGATGCTCTCCGGGTGGAACTGCCATCCCTCGACCTTGTGCTGCTTGTGCCGCACGCCCATGATCATGTTGGTGCCCTTGACGGTGGCTGTGACCTCGAGCACGTCGGGCAGCGTCTCGGGCAGTCCCACGAGCGAGTGGTAGCGGATGGCCTTGAACTCGGGCGCCATGCCCTTGAACAGGCCCTTGCCGTCGTGCACCATGACGGACGCCTTGCCGTGCACGATCTCGCCGGCGTGGTCCACCTTGCCGCCGAAGACCTCGAACATGCACTGGTGGCCGAGGCACACGCCCGCGATGGGGATCTGGCCCGCGAACTCGCGGATCACGTCGCAGGACACGCCCGCGTCCTTGGGGTAGCCCGGGCCGGGGGAGATCATGATGCGGTCGGGCTTCATCTCGCGGATCTCGTCCAGCGTGATCTGGTCGTTGCGCCGCACCTCCACATGCGCGCCGAGCTGGGCCATGTACTGCGCGCCGAGGGGGGGGGGGCGAGCGTCAGTCGCAGCGCAGACGGGAGAAGCGCCACACGCCACGCACCTGGAAGATGTTGTACGTGAACGAGTCGTAGTTGTCGATGAGCAGCACGCGCGTCGTCATGGCTGGCGGTCGGGTCGGATGCGGAGTGAAGCAGCGGACGGCAAGTGGCAAATCGCCGCACGTTCTTGTGGAGCCCCGGACCGGAGTCCGGTGGACGTGTTCAGGAGACTGCGATTTAGCTCGGACGTACGAACGATTAAGCCTTGATTTAATGGTGCTTTAACGTTGCGACCAGGGCGTTGGCAGCCGATTGGCCGACTTGGCCGCAGCGAAAAGGTTCGACAGCTGTGAGGTTTGAACTCACGCGGGTTACCCCAATGGATTTCAAGTCCATCGCCTTAACCACTCGGCCAAGCTGTCGTTGCTGGAAAAAGTGCACATGGTGCATATATATGCAAAATAAAACATTTTCCCACAAGAAGTACCGATTTACGGATCCGTGGCTAAGGGGGTATCACCAGACTCGGTGCACACAGCGCCCTGGTATGTAGCTTCTTAACCGTACTGCTCATCACAGACGAGTTCGACGCTGCTTTGGAGCAACTTCGGGCGGTGCTTGTTCTGCGATGGCAGTTCGTGGCAGGTGACTGGCGAGTTGCAGTCGAATTACGTGAGTGGGCTGAAGGTGCTGGCGCTGCGCAGCAAATGTCTGACCGAGCTATAACCAACTTGTACCGTGAAGGGCGTCTATATCCGAAGGACACCATGCCGGTTTATAGAAATTGTTTCACTACGCACTATTCGCAGTGCATCGTATTATCACCTTCTATTCTTGTCCTGGCGGGGTTTGTCTGCGTAGTGGTGAGCTCGTCCGTACATGAAGTGAGTGGCACGGTGAAGCAGTTATTACACCAGGGCACTCCTTTTGGGACAGGTCCTTCTTTTGGGACGGATCAGCAAATCGGTACTTGTTTTGGAAAAAGCTATGCAAAACAAAGTCAAATTTCGTAGTTTTGTCCGCGCACGTTGAAAAATCGACAGCTGTGAGGTTTGAACTCACGCGGGTTACCCCAATGGATTTCAAGTCCATCGCCTTAACCACTCGGCCAAGCTGTCGTTATCGAAATCAACGCATAATTGCAAAATTTAAACAAATTTGCACCGTGCCATCACCAGTGGCGCCACAACACCACGCACATGCCAGCGCTAGACGCAGCAAGCCATGCGTGCAGCTCGCTGTTTCTGCTTTCACTGAACTTGTGCGTGTTCATGGGCTCCTTTTAACTGAAACACCACCCAGCGCCAGTGATGATGACCAACACGTTAATGGCACGAACAATTCTGCCTGAGCCTTGCACCCGGGCCGAGCTATTACGCGTCACTCATCGACTACAGTACTGTACATCAAAGCGCGTCGGCTGACAGCCATTTGCTCCGTCCCCCCCCCCCCTTTTTCACGTGTCGCCGCCTGTGCTCCACTCGGCGCCGAGTCGGCGGACGAAGGCAATCCTCAAATCGTGGGCCCCCCCCGAAGCGCATGATCGGATCCGACGGGGCCCGGGTCTCGGCCAGCCATCGCTCGCGCGTCGGGTCATTTCTCAAGTCCCTCCTCCCCCGTCGCAGGCCGCAGCATGTTCCGCCAACTGGTCGCCCGCCACGGCTCGTTCGCCTCGGCCGCGCTGGCCGCGGGCGTCGCGGCCGCGGGCGTCGCGGCCGCGGGCGCCGCGCTGGGCGCGCAGCAGCAGCAGGCGCAGGCCGCGCGCGCCGAGGACGCGTTTCCGCGCGCCGCGCCCGTGGCCAAGCAGCCCAAGATCAACGGGCTCAAGATCTTCAGCGGCAACGCCAACCACGAGCTGGCCGCCAACGTGGCCAAGCTCGTGGGCGTGCAGCTGGGCAAGATCACGGTCGAGCGCTTCGCGGACGGCGAGGTGAACCTCATGGTGCACGAGAACGTGCGCGGCAAGGACGTGTACATCGTGCAGCCCACGTGCGTGCCCGTGAACGAGAACCTCATGGAGCTGCTGCTCATGGTCAGCACCATGCGCCGCTCCTCGGCGCGCCGCATCACGGCCGTGATCCCGTACTACGGCTACGCGCGCCAGGACCGCAAGATGGCGGCGCGCGTGCCCATCTCGGCCGCCGACGTGGCGCGCCTGCTCGAGGCCATGGGCGTGGACCGCGTCATCGCCGTGGACCTGCACTGCGGGCAGATCCAGGGCTTCTTCGGCCCGCACGTGCCCGTGGACAACCTGGACGGCGGCCTCGTGGGCGTGTCGTACTTCGGCAACCACGAGCTCGTGAACCCCGTGGTGGTGTCCCCGGACGCCGGCGGCGTCGCGCGCGCCAAGAAGTTCCGCGAGTGGCTCGTGGGCAAGTACGGCCTGCCCAACACCGGCCTGGCCATGATCATCAAGCAGCGCATCAAGGCTGGCGAGATCGACCGCATGGACCTCGTGGGGCAGGTCGAGGGCTCGGACTGCATCATCGTCGACGACATGATCGACACGGCCGGCACGCTGTGCAAGGCCGCGCAGCACCTGGCCGACCACGGCGCACGCAACGTCTACGCCTTCGCGTCGCACGGCCTGTTCAATGGCGCCGCCAACGAGCGCATCAAGAAGTCGGCGCTCAAGGAGGTCGTGGTCGTCAACACCACGCCGCTGCCCAAGAGCTGCGAGGGCAACGAAAAGATCGTGCAGCTGGACATCGCCCCGCTCCTGGCGCAGGCCATCCAGAACATCCACGGCAAGAAGTCGGTGTCCCAGCTCTTCCACTAGACGCAGATTGACGGACAGGCAGGCACACGGATGAGCAGGCGAGGTGAGGTGAGGTGGCGACGGCATGAGAGACAGGAGGACGCCCACGCGTTCCCCACGACGGGTCCGATTTCACCATACCCCGTACCATGCACATAGTATGTAATTTCGACAAGGTTTCCATGAACCGATCTCAGCTCTGCACACCTCTCGGAGCACTGCACTGTCTTCATGTTGAAATGCTGGAGTGTATTTATGCAGTTAAGTGTCCTTCTCGACTAGTGTGTCCTTTTCGACAGACTCGACTCAGGGGGCAGCTAGGATCACAACCTTAATGATCACTTTCGTACAGGTTAGAATTGCCTCCTTGGACTTGACTTGTCGGTCGTAAAAGCGTTGCCGTAGCAACCGTCTCGCTGGGCTGTGTGCACCAGCGGTAACAGGAACAGCTCGAGCCTTGTTAGCCTTACCTTTCTTCCTCCGCGAAAGTGCTCGCTCGCTGCGTGTTGGCGGGATTCAAACATCAATTCCTCCTCATCCCGTCGTTGAAGTACGTGTACGTGGCTCGTCTCATGATAGTTTGGCGTGTTCATGGATTGCCACAGGGATGGGTATCTCGATTACAACATGCTGCCATCCGCGTCGGAAAACCTGAGAATAAGCACCAGAACCGTGATAACGTGCTAGACACAGAAACCATATACGTACATGCTGTCTCGCACCTGAAGTTTGGATTTGGCAGGAACTCGTTTCGCACCCACGAGTACGAGATCTGGTGAGCTCGCAACCACGCTCGCATGGCCACCTTTCGCTCTCGCGGACCCACCATGTTGACGATGTGATCTCGGTACATATCATTTGTAACCACATAGCCTTCATGCAGGCCCGCATACTGGATCGAGTACGAATCGTCGTAGTCCTGTGGAGGCGTGGGAACTAGGACACCCCTGTGCACTAAGCGCTCAAGCAGGGCGACGTCGTCAGGGATTTTTGCGGCAGTAAGGATCTCACCCTGTTCTTCGCGCTCCGCACGCTCTTCATCGGACTGAAGCATATAGTCGGGAATGAAGGCAACGACACGGTGATCCAGCGCTTGGAAGTAGTTTACAGCAAGTTCAATTCCTTTGCACGAGAAAACCTTGCCCTTACCATGCCTCATAGCAACATTGGGAGCATCGATAACAATCAAACGCCGCTGGTCCTTGTTTGCGGCCAAGCCATTTTCGCCATTGTCAGCACCGATAGACATGATCGTTTTGAAGTCAACCTCTAGTTTTCCAGGAGGTGACATAGATGAGCTCGACTGAGGTGATGAAGATGAAGACACAGAGCTACCACAACGAACCGGCGAGTCCGGCGAGGTCGAGCTTCTCCCCGGACTCAAGTCATTATTGTTGTAAGCCAGATCATACTGTTGGATCCAGGAGGGCTGCTTCAAGCAATCTACTCCATCGTCCGAGATAGTACCATAATCGAGGTCTTCATCTTCGTAGCCGCAAAACTCACATACGCCGTCTGCAAATGTGCTCGAGTTGCTGCACATGACGCAAAGACGGCCACTAAGAACAGGATCAATAGCGAACGGATCCACAATCGATGGAGAGCGCGCACCATTTGAGGCTTGTCGAGTCATTTTAGTGTTCCTAGAAGCACGAGATGTTGAAGAAGTCGTCGTGGTCGTCACGAACGAAATTGACGATGGCAGCATTCCCGAAAACACAAACCTCTCGCTTGAAGCCATAAATCGCGTCGCACGCAGCACCAAACGTTCTTCTTCCGTCAGTATCGGAGATGACTTCTTTTCTGGTGCAAGTTCTTCAGGGAAACGTGCAAGGAGGGCCTTTTCAAGAGGCATAAACCCTTGCATCTCTCGGTCTTCCGGCAATACGGCACTTGAGAGACCATCTTCGCGCTTTCTCGCAGAACATAAGCCACGCTCAACGAACCCATTCTTTGACAATGTATGGAATAAGGAGGCACACTGTTCTTGTAAGGCGCGGGCCCCCGGGTTCACCAATTCCGTAAGAGTCTGGTGAAGATTCAGCCAGTCTAGATAAAGATTTAAAGCAGGCAGGAGAGCGTTCGCGAAGTACTTCGTCCTAATGGATTCTGCCGAAGCAGACAGTGACGTAGTGAGCTTCAACACCACGCATGTGATCATCACATTGCCGGCTTCAAGGGCCTTTTGCGCGAATGCGTTGACTACGTTGCTTTTAAATGCCTCATCAAAAGCATGGCGGCTCGATGTCGCATGCTGGGCATTGTGCGTGAGCATGATCGCCAAGCAGATAGCATGTGTTAATGTCGACGACAACGCCTCAAGACAGGAACCGTCAATCGGCATCGCCTCATCCTGTTGGTCGCAGGCGTCCAGGAGGTTAACAAGTGCGGCTCGCATGCCGTCTACGGCCTCGCCCCACTCCGCCTTGAGCTCTTTCCGAGCCAAAATCATGTACAGGCACGACAGCACGCGCGCGGAAAACGTCTCCATCGCCTCACAGCTCGGTGAGCCGGATAGCTGCTGCTGCGTTGGGGGCAGCTTTTCCATGCTCCTCCCACGCTGCAGCACATGCAGCAGATTGCTGCTGTTGGCGAACGGGTTATCGCACACGACGCTCCGCGCGTACAGATAAGCGCCATCGACAAGCTTCCGCTCCAGCACAGCCAGCAGACCGAGCTGGTTGTACACCTTTCCGCTCGACGGAGCCACTTCCAGCGCGCGTTGGTAGTACGCCCTCGCCGCAGTCCAGTCCCGCTTCTCCTCGTCCTGGCGTCGATTCTGCTCGTATCGAGCGACGTCGCCCAGCGCCACCAGCGCCAGCTGCAGCGCGTGCTTCAGCCCGTCACAATGCTCCGGCAGTCGGTTCGGCCGGCGCAGCGAGGCCTGCAGCTGGCCCGCGAGCGTCACGTAGGACTCGGAGCACGTTGCCAGCACCGACGGCGACTGGTTCGCCTCGAGCTGGCGGTACCAGCTCCTCCACAGCCGCTCGCTGATGTTCTGGCAGGACACAGAGCGCGGCGTTAACACGGCGGCGGCACGCGCCGCCCAACTGCCACCTGCGTACCAGTCGCTTGGCCGTCTTCGGGTACGCGCCGATCAGCTGCGCGCACGTGCGGCGCAGCGTCGCGCGCGCCTCCTCCGCGCCGTCCTGCCCGTCGCTGCAGTCAGAGAGACACACACGTGAGTCCGCCTGCTGCCTGCAGCAGGTGCCGCGTCCGCGTCGTCACTCGCCTCACGCGCGTGAGCAGCTGCTCGCACGCGCCGACGCGCTGCAGCAGCACCTGCACGTGCTTTACGCGCGCGCGCGGCGGCTCGGGCGCGGGCGGCAGCGGCGGCGGCTTGGCGGCGCCATTGGGGCGGTACAGCGTCTTGCCGCCGCCGCGTCGCTGCGCGGGGCTCGGCTTCTTGCGCGCGGGCGGCGCCTCCTGCACGCCGACGACCTCCAGCGCCTCGCGCACTCCGCGGCGGTCCAGCAGCCGCACGCGCGCGGCGCGCGGCGCCGGCCGGTGCTGCGCCGAGCTCATGCTGCGGGTGTTTCCTTCTGAGAAGCTTGACGTCAGTGGGCCGCCCGCTCATTGGACAAAAAGACGCGCGTGTACCGAAGACGCGGTACATCTCTGCCCATTCCACCATCAACGTCATGGATCGCCGCCGAGCCCCGCGCAGCGCGAGCCGCTCGCCGCGCCGCCGCAGCGCCGAGCGCAGGCGCAGACGCCGCAGTCGCAGCTTCAGCCGCAGCCCCAGCCGCCCCCGCGCGCGCAGCCCCAGCCGCCCCCGCGCGCGCAGCCGCAGCCGCGTCGGCGTGGACCGCCAGGCGCAGGCGGCGCCGCAGCACGCCAAGAACTGGACGCGCGCCCGCTACGCCGACCACTACGTCGACCAGTACGCGGACCGCCACGCGCGCGCGCCGAGGGAACGAGACGCGCGCAGCGGCCGCAGGAGCAGGAGCAGGAGCAGGAGCGTTGACGCGCGCCGCAGTCGCCCGCGCAGCCGCAGCCCGAGCCCGTGGAGGTACAACAAGTCCGTGCAGCGTCGGTGCAGCCCCAGTCCGCGACGCCGGAGCCCGCGCAGACGCGGCGGCGGCACGCGCGGGCGCAGCGCGAGCTCCAGAGGCCGCAGCGTCAGCCCGCAACGCCGCAGCCCCAGCCCGAGGAGACGCAGTCCAAGTCCACGCCGACACAGCATCAGCCCCAGTCCGCGGCGGAGCCCCAGTCCACGCCGTCGAAGCGCCAGCGCGCAGCGACGGAGTCGCAGTCCGCGCCGCTATGACTGGGACAGGAGAAGCCGGTCGAGGTCGGGCTCCCGACGGCGGCCGAGCGAAGATGCGTCTTCGCGATCAGGATCTTCACGGGAGCGCAGCAGCAGCCGCAATAACGACAGGCGGCCTGCCCACTCCCCGCCAGCCAACAAACAGCCTCCTGCCGCAGTTGTGTCGTCGTCTAGAGTTTCTCTGCCGAGGGCGAGGCCGGATGCTGCTGCTGAGGAGAAGGATGGGGACCGGAGGCAGACTGTGGCGGAGCCAGCCATGGAGAGCAAAACATCTGAAGAGAAGCGAGGTTACAGCACCGGCAGTCATGAGGGATTCCGAGGGGGCAGCACTCACGGCAATTCACACGGACACAACCAGTTCTTCCATGGTCGGCGTCCCTACTACCACGACTCCCACGCGCACTCGCCCCCCCCAGCGACGCATGGACCATTAACACCAGCCAAGTCAGTCACGATCTCGGATCGAGTGACCACGTCGTCTCCACGAGCTCATAGTAGCACGTCGACGCCCACGAGGGGGAATGGAACCCACCAGACGTTTTCGCCCGTTGTAAACCCGATTCTGGAGAAGATGCGCGAGGCGCAGCGGGAAAGCCACCGCGCGTACCTGAAGAGCAAAAGTGACTACAACCGGGCGGAGCACGAGTATGTATCGATCGAATCGGAGCTTCGCCTTGCCGAATTCTGGCTGGATATCGTAACGAAGAATTTGGAGGACGTGGGCAAGCGCATCGAGGTGCACGACTGGAACTTCCAGAAGATCACAGGACAAAGTGACGCATGATAAGAGTACGCTATAGTATTCGTCGTCCACGAAAAAGGATAAGAAGTCGCTAATCGATGCTGTTAATAATGACAGCTGGTTTTCGTATACATTAGGAGGACACTCTCCTCGGGGAGAGGCGAGCATGAAGGAGCATGCAAGGACACGAAACCAAAAGTTCAGAGGTATGCTTCGTCTTGGTCGCCTTGAGTTGTTGTCATGTGCTTACTTTTCTACCGATTCTGCAGCACCTCCAGGATAAGGTCGCGCGAAAGGCTGGCGAAGCCGTCGGACTTTGTTACCATGTCGAAGTTCATCACCATGTACGACAGGCAGATCTCGCGCAGTCGGTACGAATGCAGATCGTCAGCGCTCTGGAAGAGCGCGGCAGCGTTCTCAACGTTGATGTTCTTCTGGACGATAATCTCGCAGAGGCCCTTGAGACGGTCTAGTGTGTACAGATCGGCCGCAGCGTACAACTCCAGCGCCATCTCGGCGCCCACATTGACTGAGTCCACATAAATATACTCCAGTAGCGCTAGGAACACGGGCACTCGAGTGTGCAGCAGCGGAATTTCTTGCTCGTGAGACTCGCGCATCCCGGACGAGAACATGGCGCGGAAGTGATCGCTGCGGGCTGCCAAGATGGCACGATGTGAATGGACGGCGCGACCTTCGATAAGAAACGTAACGTCTGAGAACTCGGCGCTGTCGATGAGCTGGCGCATGTCTCCTACGTAAGAAGACGTCAGCATGGAGGCTCGTAGCATCGCCACAGGGTCCACGAGCGCGACCGTGTGCTCGTTGTAAGACGCCACGCTGATCACGCGTTTGCCTTCCAGCACGTCCACCAGCTTGGGTAATGTGACCTTGGTCGTGTCGTTATGGCCCAGCTTGCCGTGATCACCGTTTCCCCACGTATACACCTCGCCTGTGTCGGTGAGGGCGACCGTATGACTCCACCCGCAGGTGATCTGCACTACCAGCTTCTCGACGAGACTCTCCACACGGGTGGGCACCGTCTTGTTCACCTTGTCGCCATGTCCGAGCTGGCCATGCTCTCCTCCGCCCCACGTATAAACTTCTCCTGTTTCCGTCACTGCGGCGGTGTGGAACCCGCCGCAGGCCACCTGCTTCACGCGCTTGCCGGCCAGGGCCTCCACGAAGCGGGCCACGGGCTGGTTGCGCTCCGAGTTGTGGCCCAGGCGGCCGAACTTGCCCTCTCCGAAGGTGAAGACCTCTCCGAACTCGCTGAGCGCGGCCGTGTGGAAGCCGCAGGCCGAGATCTGGACGATGCTCTTGCCGCGCAGCTCCTCCACGGGGCAGGGCAGGTACTGGTGGCCCTCCGTGTCTCCGTGGCCCGAGACGCCGTTCTCCTTGTCGCCCCACGTGTACACGTCCTTGCTCTCGAGCAGCACGACGGTGTGGCGACTGCCGCAGGCCACCTGGCGCACCTGCATGCCCTTGAGCGTCTCCACGAGGAAGGGCGTGGAGTGGCCCGTCTCGTTGCCGTGGCCGAGCTTGCCGTACATGCCGCCGCCCCACGTGTACAGGTCGCCCGAGACCGTGACGGCGGCCGTGTGGTAGCTGCCGCACGTGACCTGGCGGATGTTCTTGCCGCGCAGCTCCTCCACGAGGCGCGGCACGAACTTCCAGCCGTTGTCGCCGTGTCCGAGGCGGCCGTCGTCCCCGCGCCCCCACGTGAAGACTTCGCCTTCGTCTGCGCGCGCAGCACACGTCAAAATCTCTCGCGCTCCACGTGTGCAGCGTCATCCGGCAGTTCGCGCACCTGTGAGCACGACGGTGTGGCCGCTGCCGCACGCGATCTGCACGATGCGCCGCTCGGCCAGCGCGTCCACGGGCACGGGGCGGTGCTGGTCGCTGGTGTCGCCCAGCCCGAGCTGCCCGTCCTCCCCGCGGCCCCAGCTGTACACGGTCATGGCGCCTGCTCTCTGCTCTGCTTCGCGTTGGAGACTGAGCTGAGGCGCCGCCTCGGCTTCTGCGCACGTTCGTGACGGCGGGTGGCGCCACACAACGCGCACAGAACGCACAGCGCAACGCAGCGCGACGGGGAACCAAGTTAATTCAGTAGGTGGGGTGGGGGGGGATGTTGGCTACATTGCTGGATGCAGAGCGATGGAGGGGGCGAGCTGTGACAAGTGCCGACGAAGTTGAAGTGGTGGCTCCTCGGTGTTCGAGGGCGACGGTGTGCCAAGTACCAGTATCAATAGTATGGGGCTACTCGCCCTCGCTCGACATCATCAGTAAAAAGTATAGCATCATAGATTTCATATAAAATTATAGAGAAAAATCGATCTCACAGCACCACTACTGCTACACCTGCATCACGCTGCTTCGTCACGATGGATCAGTGGTCTTCCGAAACATTATCCATCACGTAAGGTCGATGAAGCTACGATACCACAGCGCAGTAGGACCTGCACTGGAGCAACACAACAAAATCGGGAATATTACATGCACCATGCACCTATGGAAACTGCCGCGCGATCCAGAATCTACTTATCTTTTGAGCAAAAGCCCCGCAATCTACTCACTTAGATTAGTTTCCTGCAACACGAGTGAAACGGGCCAGTGTAGCCATGTCAGCTCGCTTCAACTGGGACTTGACCCCATGGCAGGCGGCAGGATCGCGGCCGACGCCGACGCCGACGCGCGCTCCCACGCGCGGCTGGCGGCGCTGCTGGCGGCCAGCGGGCGGCTCGAGAGCGCCGCCGCGCACTTCCACCGTGCGCTGCGCGACGTGCAGAGCGGCGCGGGGCCCGAGGAGCTCGCGCAGAGGCGGCGCCAGCGCCTGCAGTGGACGTTCGAGCTCGCGGCGGTCGAGAGCAGGCGCGGCCAGCGCCAAGACGCCGTCGCCTTGTACGAGCGAATACTGAGGAGCGAGCCGAACTGCGTCGAGGCGCAGGTGAACCTGGCGGCGCAGCTGGCGATCGCGGACGCCGCGCGCCTCCAGGAGGCGCTGCAGCTCTGCGAGCAGGCGCTGGCGCTGCGTCCGGACTTCGCGGAGGCGCACTACAACCGCAACATGCTGCTGAGGAGGTTGGGCCGCCAGCAGGAGGCGGTGGCTGTGTATTGGACGTGTCTGGTGCGCGACATTGGCGCGGATACGGTCCGGGAAGCGATGCCCCATGCAGTGGCACGAGCGCTGCTGCCGGACGGGCAGAGACGCGGGCAGAGCAACGACAAGCCAAGTGGGGTGACAGGTGAAGACGCAGCATGCAACCAGGCGAGCGAGAAGGATGGAGTCGCGGTTGTCTGTGTGAAGTGGGGGGCCAAGTACAGACCCGAATACGTGAACAAACTATACAATTCCGTCGCGAGGCACTGCGGAGAGCTGCGGCTGACGTTTGTGTGCCTGACGGACAGCTCGGATGGGGTTGAGCTTCATGAGAATATGCATGTTTTGCCGTTAATTGACGGCTGGAAAGGGTGGTGGAATAAGTGCCAGCTCTTTTCCTGTGAGGTATCATCGAAACTTCGAGCGCTGGGCAACTCGCGATGTCTGTATGTGGACCTTGATACTGTGGTCGTTGGCAGCCTAGTTGATCTGTTGGTGTGGTCTCCTCCCATCGGTGTGCTGGCGCTGCTGAAGACCGACGGAATGGCTAATGAGCAGCGAGAAGGAGGCTACAATAGTAGCATCATGGCGTGGAGAGTCGACGGAGATATAGCTGCGCTACAATTTCTCTATAGCTTTCTGCACTCGCACTTCGGCTCCGTCACCAAGTATATTTACAAGTTTGACCACTGGCTTGAGATGGCTCACCCTGAGGCGTGCTTTCTCGAAGATACATTTCCAGGTCAGATAGTTGAGTATCGCAGTCTAGACGAAAAAGCAGCCACGCCACCGCCAAACGCAACCGTCGTGTGCTTTCCACTACTTCCAAAGCCCCATGGAGCCACTGCAGTTTGGCTTGCACGCCATTGGGTCTAACAAATAATGTAGGACGAAATGTACATGCAGACGTTCCGTACAAGTGGGGCCTCGCTGCTGTCTATTCATTGCGTTCAGCTCATCATGTTTATGCTTCACGGCCCACTAGCGGTTAGAACATGATGCATATGCTTATTCCTCATCGCGTATTTCCACAGACAATAGTGACGAGTGTCCATTATCGTTGCGAGCGTGAGCAAGCTTCGCCAATTTCTCGTCCAGTGCCTTCATTGCACGCGCCCTGCTCAAAGCACAATACAACGGCAGACGTGAGACTCCTACTAAGCAAACGCTGTAGCTGGAGGGTAATCAAGCATGCACTCACTTTCGGCGCTCAGCGATCGGGTCGTTCTTAATTTCCTGCATGGCCAGCATACGAAATACAAACGTCAACACGTGTGCGCCCCAGCAAGCTACATTTAATCCGCTACTGCATACCGTAAGGATCGGGAGCATTTTGGGCTTTTGTGCCACCCGCTTCTTAAAAAACCCGCAGAGTTTCACCACGCTGAAGCAGAAGTTCGCGACGGGGCCAACAAGCGGTCTGTTGAACACAAACATCAATGTTAGCAGTCGCATGTACGACCTATGAACCTTCACCACGTACGTGCAGAAGTCAGGTAGCAGGACCACCAGCGCGAACTCGTCCGACACGTCTCCGACAGTCTGATCGCGGTTCTTGTTGAGGAAGCGCAGGTAGTACCAGCCAAAGTAGCCACCCAGAACCGAGAAGGGGCCAGCACTCTGCAGCATCAAACTGACTGACGGCACAGCTGAGAAGGTCATGCCCGCCATGGTACAGAACGTGAAAATAACGCTTGCCACGAGCGGGTAGAACTGCATGGCAAAACAGAGCAATCCATACGTAAGCGTCTGCTAGAGGCATTGGTAGGTGCATGCAAGAAATACGTACGCGAAGCGGGACCCCCGGGAACATCGGCGCCGTGGCGAACGGCGTCGGCTTCATGAATGCCACCAGCAACGCCGTGATTCCGCCCGTAAAGCCCGAGAAGCTCGCCTCCCTACATCACCAATCGCCCGTTAGCGCCCAAACCATTTTTTTCCAACTCCGTCAGCAGCAGTGCTCTGTGCGTACAGGTAGATGGGGTTCCGGAAGACGATGTAGAGCACGAAGAGGTTCACGAACAGCACCACCGCCGCCGCCGTGTTGGCGAACAGCAGCAGGCGCACGAGGTTGAGCGCGCCGAGCTCAGGCTCCACGCGCTTGGCCAGGCCGAACGCCAGCGGCAGGACGAACAGCAGCTACAGCAGCAGCAGCAGCAGCGAGTCAGCTGCACACACGAACGAGCGTCCCACGTCGACGCGCAGCTCACCTGGACGAGGTGCGGGTGGTAGAAGCCGGCGGTGACGTAGACCCACGGGCGGATGTGGCGCAGGATCACACTGCGGCAGCAGCAGAGCACAAGTCAGCGACGCTCGAGGCGGACGGGCAGCAGACGCGACTCACTCGGCGACGGACAGCGCCAGCACGCCGCCCTTCTCCTCCGCGGGCGTGAACGCGGCGCCCACGAGCCACAGCAGCAGCAGCCCCAGCACCAGGCCGACGGACACCGGGAGCTGCGCCCATCACCATCAGTACGTTAGGCGCGCATCGCAGTCGCAGGAAGCCGCAGCCGCCCGCACGCACCCGCATGAGAGTCGCGTCCACGTAGCAGGAACTCGGGGCAGTACGTTGGAAGTACTGTAATAGGAGGAGAGAACGAGCGAGCGTCGCTCGTGTGGTCCACAGCAAAACGAGGTGGCTGCCAACATCAGCTCAGTGGTAAGTTCGTGTGCGAGCTGCCTCGCACTTAACGCACTCGTTAAGTGCGCGCAGCTTCAAAGCAGCACGACCATGCCGCACGCGGACGAGGCGCCGCCGCCACCACCTCCGCCGCCGCCGCCTGACGCGCGCGGGGCGCCGCCGGGCTCCAAACCGCTGGGTGCAGGTCCGCTGCGGGCCGGCGGGCGCGCGCCGACCTTCAGCGAGCTGCGCGCGGGCGGCATCGCGCCGCGCGCGGCGCTGCACGTGGCCACGGCCGGCGCCAAGGACGACGACCCGCTGTCGCCGCGCACGCGCCTGGAGATGGAGAAGCAGCGCGCGGCGCTCGGCACCAGCGCGGCCAACACCAGCAACTCCACGCCCACCAACGGCAGCAGCGCGCGCAGCACGCCGCGCTCCGCCGCGTCCTTCTACAGCGCCAGCAGCGGCCTCGACCTGGCCCCGGCCACGCAGCTGTCGCCGCACCGCGCCATGCTCAGCCGCGTGGACAGTCTGCTGGGCGCGCAGCCCGCGCTGCCGCCCGCCGCGTCCGCGCCGTTCGGCGCGAGCTTCGGCGCCCCCCACTCCGTCTACTCGACGGCCAGCAGCAGCAGCGCGTCGCCGCTGATGGCGTCCGCCGCCGCGCGCAGCTTCCAGCGCGCGGACGAGCTCAAGGAGCCGTCGAGCTGCGGCGCCGAGGTGCTGTACAACTCGCCCATCCGGCTGCGGCTCGGCAGTCGGCAGTGTCTGCGGATCTCGGCGGTCCGGGACGGCAGCCAGCGCCAGCAGACAGCGACGGCCGCCCACTTGCCGCCGAGACCCACGGGGCCAGCGGCCACAGCGGGCGCGTCCTCGGGCATTGCGCGGACGCGGCCGCCGACGCTGGCACAGATTGACGTGAGCGGAGACGGGCTGGACGGAGATGACGACCAGATTTTTGTGCTGCAGAACGCGGCACTGCGCTCGGACTGCGCGGCGGTGCACTACTCGGATGTGGTGTCGCTGTACTGCGTGGGTGGCAGCTGCAAAGGACAGTTCTTGTCGGTGGATGCTGCCACGCAGACGTTGACGACGAAGAAGGGCCCAGTCATATCCAACAGCGAAAAGTGGAGGCTCGTGAATCCTGTCGCTGATGGCCGAGAGGACTACGCTGGAGGCAATCAGGACTCGTTCGTATCCGTGGACGCTGCTAGCAGGCTGTGGGGCCAGCAAAAAGCAATTGCTACGAGCGATCGTGTCATACTGAAGATGAATACGGCGGACCTCTACCTCTCCGTTCGAGCGAACCGGTACGGCCACAATGATTCATCGGATCCCGCGACAGTCGTGCTCAGCAAGGAAAATGATGGGATCAACGATACGTTGCAGGTCTGGAAGGTAACCAAGTCGAACCTACCCTACGATCCGGAATGGAATCGTGAGCGTCCATACTTGACTGGCGAAGCATTTGTTCAACCGCAAGCCAAAAGAAATCACGCTGCTGATGATGGTGACTTGAATTTGGCCCCACTGTCCACATATCCACCGTCGGTACAAGAATCAATTATCGTGGATGACTTGCTGTACGTCCTTCTTGGTGTGGAAGGTCGCTACATCAAACTGTCAGTCACGGAGACTCATGGCGTTGACACTGCTAAATCAACGCGCTCATTTAGATTTGGACTCAATCAGCCGGGCATGGATCCATCACTACTAACCTTGGCATCCCGGTGTCTACCCTTGGGGGAATTCTATCTCAAGTTGACCCTCTACATCGAGCAGTTTTCTCGGTACGAGTACGGACAAGTGAGCCACGCGCTCTGCGCAGCCTTAAAAACGCTAGTAAAGGAGTATAAAATCATGGTGGGACAGCTCGAGTACCAGGCAAGACGAGGTGCGGCGACTATGGACGGAACGGCACCCTACACTATCCAGAAGTTGTGGTATCATGTACAACCAAGCTTACGGACGCTGGAGATGCTAAGCCTACTGGTTGACGCGTGTCGAAAAACCATCGGTGGTGGCTCGCTACTCACGGAGATTCAGCGAATTATGTCGTCTCTGGCTGGCGATTCAAACGCTCGCAAAGTGTTTTCCTTCCTGATGGAGCGTGCTAGCGTACCTTATTTAAAAATGGTGGAGCGGTGGATTTATCATGGAGACCTTGTGGATCCATACGACGAGTTTATGATCCGGCGAGATGAACAAGTGAGCAAAGAGGATGTTCAAGATAATCCATACTCCACGTACTGGCAGAGTCGTTATACTGTTCGTGAGGCGCAAGTGCCTCTCTTTCTTGCGCGAGTAGCACAGAAAATTTTGACTGCAGGTAAATATCTGAATGTTTTTCGCACGTGCAACCGCCAAGTAGACTGCCCATTTGCTGGAGAAATCGTGTATTCTTCAAGTGAGTCAATTTATGAAGAGCTGATCGACAAGGCTCATGTATTTGCAAGTCGTACGCTTCTTGATTTGTTTGTGCGTGAGAACGACTTGCAGAACCGCTTGATCTCATTGAAACACTACTTCCTTATGGACCAGGGAGATTTCTTCGTTGATTTCATGGATGTTGCTGAAGAAGAACTAAAACTGCGCGCTGATAAGCTGTCGCTACCCAGGCTGGAGTCGCTGCTTCATTTGTCGCTGCAGACGTCTACATGTTCGTCAGACCCTTACAAGGACGATTTATTGTGCTTCCTGTCACCCCACAACCTCATCTCTCACATGGAGGCCATTCACCAGCGAGCGCAAAAACGAGTTCGAGACTCGCTGACGACGTTTGAATCCTCGTCCATTGGCCATCCCGGCTACAAGGTGATCGATGCGTTCACACTCGACTACAACGTGAAGTGGCCGCTGTCGCTCGTGATCTCGTGCGGCGCACTGACGAAGTACCAAATGATCTTCCGCCACATATTCTTCTGCAAGCACGTGGAGCGCCAGCTGTGCGACGCCTGGATGAATCACCAAGCGACGAAGGAGCTGTCCCTGCGCTCAGCGCTCGGTCCGTCGTTCTGTCTACGACAACGCATGCTGCACTTCCAGCAGAACTTCGTGTACTACATGATGTTCGAGGTGATCTCGCCCCGGTGGCACGACTTCCAGCAGCAGTTCGCGACTGCAGGGACAGTCGACGACATTCTCGAGTTCCAGGGCGAGTTCCTGGACATCTGCCTGAAGGAGTGTCTTCTGACGGACCCGGAGCTCCTGCGCGTGCTCACGAAGCTCATGACGGTGTGCATGACCTTCGCGAACAGCATCGAGCGGTTCACGCGCCCGTACTTCCTGGACGAGGAGACCATCAAGGCCGAGCGCGAGGCCGAGCGCGACCGCCGGGCCGAGAAGAGAGCGCGGGAGGAGGCGGAAGTCGCCCTGGCGAGCTACCAGCGGCAGAAAGGAACCGTGGGCGGCAAGAAGCAAGGCGGCGTGCTGCGGCGCCGCCAGTCGTCCCAGGTGGACATGCGGCGCACGCGCATCAAGGAGCTGTCGGATGACGTGGAGCGCGCGCTGACGGAAGGCGACAAGGAGAATCCGTTCGTGCGCATGACGAACGACCTGGAGAACCAGTTCGACTCGCTGCTCGGGGAGTTCATGCAGCAGCTGCTGCGCCGGTCGTTGCTGCAGGTACGGGCCGGGGCCTTCGTCCCAATCGGTTGTTGGTGCTGCATTGCTAACTGCTTGTCCTCGTCCCGGCTTGGCAGCAAAACTCGCACCTGTCGAACCTGTGCACGCGGCTGGACTACAACGGCTTCTACACCAAGTAGCGCCGCGGCATGAAGAGTCGCCAGGAATCCTGAATCAATATCTTTTTGCATTGATGTTCAAGTGGCTGACTGCGTCCAGGCCCATTTGCAGTTGCTCGTGATGGCAGGATGCAGGTCGACTGGGTGTGTGCTGCACGGTCGCATGCTGCTGCTGCTCGGAACGTGCTTACTCGCGTCGGTGGCGATGGCCAAGCAATTGACTGTCCTGGTGCAGCCGCTGCTATCCACGGCAGGCGAGCCGATGTCGGTGCAGCCCGTGCTGGCACTGACCGACGACAGCGGCAACATTCTCACGACTGAAGGCAGCGGCACGGTCTCGGTGAGCATCGGCAACAACCCGTCTCGGTTCGCGGTCGTGTATCCGACGGGGGCCGCTTTCTCTTTCGTGGACGGCATAGCGCACTGCTCGGGCTTGTATATCAACGAGGCCAATGTGGGCTTCACGCTAGTGTTTTCGTCCTTCTATCACGGCGTGCGCGCGGAAACTTCAAGCTTTGACGTCGTCGTGGGCCCCAGGTACAGACTCGCAATTCTTGCCGATATCAGTACGGCGTATGGCGGCACGCCCTTCTTGCCTCAGCCGACGGCAGGCGTGGTGGACAAAGGCGGTAACCTGGTGACGGCGACAACGGAAGGCTCTGTGCGAATCGAAATTGAAGTCAATCCCGTAGGCGGAACGCTGCAGCCGGCTGCACTACTCAACGTATCCATCGTAAGAGGTATTGCTCGTTTTCGCGGTGCCTTTATCGATGTTGCTGGATCTCCCTACAAGCTGCGCTACACGACGGATCTTGCTCTAGCTGGTGGAAGCACGGTGGTCACAAATCCGTTCACAGTCGCCGCGGGTGTGTGCAATAAACTTAACCTGACAAGCACGCCGGGAACATCTAAGGGCGGCAAAGCCTTTCTAACCCAGCCTGTGCTGCAGCTGCTTGATTCGGGTGGGAATATCTTAGAGGCGGACAGCTCTAGTATCATTCGCGTTACTATTGCAGCTAATCCGTCTCGGGGCAAGCTCACACCAACAGATGCTCTCACTGCAAACGTGCAGAAGGGTGTCGCTATCTTCCGTAGCCTGAAAATCGACAAAGCCGGCAATGGATACTCTCTCCGGTTTACACTGTACAACAAAGTGGGAGGGAAAAATACTTGGAAGAAGTCGGACATTTTTCAGGTTTCTAAGACGTTCGACGTTCTTACTGGAACTCCAGTGTCTCTGTATTTACAGCGCAACCTCTCAGATGGCGTTCTTGATGGTCAACCCAACGAGGAGCAACCCATTGTAGCACTCTTAGACTCCGGAGGCAACGTGGTAACCTCTCTTGAGACAGGAACCGTCACGGCATCACTAGTTTCAAGCGCCTCAGTAAGCTCCAGCATCGTTGTCGATACGTCTACAGCCCCTCTTTTGACTGTTGTAAATGTACGCGCACTGATTAACTCGACCTATCCGATGCCCTACGGTGTCGGTGCGCGGGTTTCCGTTCAAGTGACATTTTCGGACGAAGTATCCATAAAGGGTGCACCAACATTGGAGCTCGCGACGTCAAGTAACGGTGCCGGACCCAACGGTAAAGCGGTCGCCGTCGCGACAACCACCGTTTGGTCCAGCACGTTTGCTTTCGAGTACGACGTCGTGGTTACAGACAACACCCCAGATTTGGAATACACTTCTACGACAGCTCTGTCACTCAATGGTGGGATGATCACTGACCGGAATGGCAAAACCCCGATTCTTACGCTACCAGCATTGGGCAGCACCAACTCTCTTTCTGGGACAAGTGCTGTAGTAATTGACACGACAGCTCCAGTGATCACCTCGCTGACTTGTACTACTCCCGGAGATGGTGAATATGGAACGGGTCAACAGATTAATCTGAAAGTTCAGTTTTCACAGCCTGTGTCAGTATACGGTAACCCACTACTACCAGTAGCTCTTACCGCCGTCGGCGGTGGAGGAGGCACACGCAGCGCGGTATATTCTAGCGGGAACAACACCAATGTGTTGGTATTTGTCTACACGGTTCAAAGTGGTGACATGGCTTCAAAGCTGGATGTGACAGCGAATATAAATGTCAATGGCGGCTTTATAAAACATTTTTCCCAGCGGCCGACAACTGATGTTGTACTGATAATGTCAACAGTTCCAGTGACACTCTCCAGCGTGAATAATATCGTTATTGACACAGTCATCCCTACTATTGATACAGCGGTGGGTGTAACAAGTAGCACGAGCAACGGCGTCTATGCCCCCGGAGACGAAATTAAAATTTTGGTCACGTTTACCAAGCCAGTGGCGGTGACAGGCTACCCGCGTCTATTTCTCGAGACTGGTCCGATCAAGCGACCTGCGGGCTACAGTTCAGGAAGTGGCACGAAAGTGCTTACGTTTGTCTATCGGGTGTCTGCAGGTGACACTGCTGGTGTTGGTTTCTTAAACTACCGTGACGACCAGGCACTAAATCTTAATGGCGGCACAATCTCCCGCAGTATCGTTGGATCATCGGGAGCGCTGGGGGTACCTACTATTATCACTTTAACTGCTGTAACAGTTGCACGCAAGGCTCTGTCGGACAATGCTCAGCTGACTATTGACGGGCTTCCTCCAACAGTGACGAGAATTTTTGTTTCATCTGTGTCATCTGCCCCCTCCACGACCGTCACCCGTGGCGACGAAGTTGTCATTGGTATTAGTTTCTCGGCTCTTGTTACTGTTGATACAACGAAAGGTACTCCAACTGTCTTAATGGCCGTGGGGGACAATAATCGCCAAGCCGTGTACAAATCAGGAAGTGGGTCACAGTCTCTGCTATTCTCATATATAGTGAGCTTGGGGGATCGTGCACCGGATGGAGCTAACTATCGCTCCCGTTCAGCTTTAGTGCTCAATGGTGGAACAATTCGACGAACTTCAATGATCCCCACACTTGACGCTTACTTGACGTTGCCAGACCCTCCTGCGTTGAGTCCACAAATTATCATTGATCGAGCCCTCAGTATTGTGACAAAAGTCACGGACTTTACAGCGGACATAGCTTCGGGTTCTTACGGCACAAAACAAGTTATCACGCTTTCTATTATATTCTCGGATGAGGTTGCACTATCTGGCACAACTCCTCCGTCGTTGAAGATTAACACGGGAATTATCGTACCATATGCCACGGGTAGCTCTACGCGTACGCTAGTTTTCTTATACATTGTGCAAAATGGTGAAGCTACGGCAGCTCTTGATAAATTTGATGACAACGCCATCCTTTGCAGTGCCCCGGCTTGCGAGATTATAAATTACAATGCACTCCCTGCGAGTCTGTCATTGACTGGGATAAACCTTAATCCTGCCAACATTGTGGTTGAAACTAGTGCGCCTCAAGTCGTGAGTGTGTATGCAGTTACGACAGCTCCCACTGTGAATGGTGGCGTGTTCGTCGTCGGGGATGCCATCGATGTAGTGGTTAAGATGGATCGTGAGGTCTTCATTGACCCACCACCTAGTGCATACCCTGATAAGGCGCCATTGCTATTACTCAACACCGTTAAAGGAGGGAAGCCTGTGCTGTGCCAAGGATATGTGAAGAGTGACCGTCATCTTTTGCTGTTTAGATATATCGTGGAGGTTGGTGATGTAGCTACCGATCTTGCGTACGTGGACCAAAACGCGTTGACTCTGAACAGTGGTCAGTCCTCCATTAAAAGGTTTTCCACTACACCTACGACGGATGCGGTGCTAACGCTACCCGCTCCAGCACCACTTGGTGCATTGCTTAAAGTCAATGGCAACAACGTCCCCACAGTCCTTAGTGTCTCTTCGCCAACTGCCGATGGACTGTACCGGTGTGGTGATCAGATAACACTTACAGTGTCCTTCACTCAGCATGTCGTGGTGAAAGGGGCTCCTTTCTTGTGGCTTGATATGGGAGCAGTCGCGCGCAAGGCGCTATACAGTAGCGGTAGTGGCACGACGGTGCTCACGTTCATTTATACGGTCCAAGAAGGAGACTATTCCGTGGATATGGAGTATGTAGATCATCACTCGCTTGATGCGACCACCAGTGTCAGTGACACCATTCTAACGGCTATCCTGCACTTGTCGACGAATCCAACAACAGTGGCAGATGTCAATCTCCCCTTTCCTTTTACACAGGGCAGTCTCAGCTTTAACAAGAACCTCCAAGTAAATGGGCGCAAGCCCAGCATGATAGCGACGCGTTTTGTGTCTCCTAATGGTCTTTACATAGTATCCCAGACAGTGGTGATCGAGGTGGTTTTCAGTTCCTGTGTCGTTATTGATCGAGGTTCGTTGGGAGCGCAAGGACCAACCCCAAGGATACGCTTCCAGCCTACACCTGTGTCCTCGTTGTCAGTCTCCTCGGCCACCACAATCACGCGATACGGTGTTTATGTGAGTGGAAGCCCCGGCACAGCGTTGCGCTTTGAGTACACAATCAAAACCGGAGATACTGCGATTGCATTAGATTATGCTGGCACGACAGCTCTGGAGCTTAATGGTGCTCGTATTTTGACGTGCACTTCTAACGCAAATGTAGCCCCAACTCAAAGCGTAGATCTACACCTGAACCCACCTGGCGGCAGGCTTCTAGGAGCTACTGTGAAACCTGTCGTCTACGGAAGAGCTACTTTCACAGACCTTGTCGTGGATCGCCTCGGCTTTGACTATCATGTGCATTTCACTGCGCAATATGACCAAACTCACCTGGAGACTACTGCAGATTTTGATGTACTTTCCTCTGCTGTTTATGGTCTGCGTAGCTCACCGTATGCTAGTGGTGACAGCCTTGGTTCTAGCGTTGACGTCGATGGAGATACACTCGTACTCGGCGGGCCCGGCGCAAACGAGCCGGTCTCTGCTGTACAAATTCTTACTGCTCTTGGAGATACTGAAAAATACGTAAATGAAATCCAGGTTCTAAAAACCGTAGCTCAACAACAGCCAGCGGTACAGATTCTAACTAGCTTGGCTGCTCCTGGGGAGACAATTGGGGGCTGGTTTAATCTGAAGCTAGAATTTATTGGTCCTACACGGCGCATGGCCTATAATGCTGATCCCACACAGTTGAGTGTGGCCCTGGAGATGGATTTAGGCTTTGGACTTCAGACCATCAGTGTGTCTCGAGAGCCAAATACATATTGCGCCTGTAGCAATGGATACGTGTGGCGAATTACATTCCTATATGCAGAGGGACCTCTGGACGCATTAACCGTGGCCAGCAGCCAACTTACTGGTCGACTAGCTACTATCGGAGATGGAAGAGGTGGAAGTGCTGCGGTTATTGCCGTTCCCTCCACCACGCTTGGGGGGACTATGACACTTCAGTTGGGCAATTTCATCTCGCGAAACATAAAATATAACGTTGACGAGGTGGAATTGACATCGATTTTGACGCAAGATTTGCACCTGAACGTCTGGAGTATTTCGCGCTCATCACCAGGTTCGATGAATACCTACACTTGGAGCGTTACTTTCACGGCAAGTGATACACTTTACGATGTACCTCAACTGCTGCCCCAGGGAATACTGCTGACAGGCTTTGGCGCAGGCTTCACTGTGCGAACAGAGCGCAACGGGCAAGGCCGTTTGTCGGGGTTCTTCCGGCTGCGGTTCCGCAATGACCTTTTTCCTACAGATGAAACTACAGATATCGCAGTGAGCGCGACCGATCACGATGTTGAGGTCGCACTGGAGAGTCTCATATCGGTGAATGATGTAACTGTGCAGCGCTCGACGTCAATGAACATATATGGTGGCTACTCGTGGACTGTGACTTTCGTGCAGGTGAACACTAGGAACGACTACGGGCCCGTGGTAGATACATCTGGCAACCTACCCGCTCTCATGCCAGTAACGACAAAACTAAAAGGGACGAATGCGCGCGTAGTTGTACAAGTTGGGGGATATGTGCCGTCATTTTTAACTGCAGATGGATTAGGTACCAATGCAGGGCTCCCGGGTGGATCTGCAGGTATGGTTGCAGTTTTCACCCGAGGCAGTAACGATTGGAAGCAGCAAGGAGGTACCATCACAGGACATGATACTCGTGGTGGTGATCTATTTGGATCAAGTGTGAGCCTGCAGAGCAACACTCTGCTTGTGGGGGCTCCAGCTGCAGCAATCTTTGGCGATTTCGAAAGACAGTCGCTTGTGTGCAACGCGGATGGGGGTTACTTGCGTATTCTTTTCAAAGGAAAAGCATCAGATCCAGTTTTATTCGATGCCAATATGCAAGAGCTTCAGGCAGTTATCGCCGATGTAATGTCGGTAGACTACGGCGAAGTACAGATTGACACGACGTTCAAGACGTTGTGTGCAGGAACCGAAATCTATTTAACGTTACGAGCAGGTGACCACGGAGATGATTCAGGTAATATCCCTGACCTTGCTGTTGACTCGAGTGGTCTAACAAAGCTCGGGGGCCCTGCAGTCGCTCAAATGCACGAATACTCTGCCGGCACGTTTCGTAGTGACGGCGCAGATGCCAATGGAATGCAATGCGGTGCAGCATACGTATTCACTCGAAACACTGTTCAGAGCACTTGGTCGGAGTATACAAAACTAGCACCACCAGCTGAGTTAATTGGAGATGTGCGTGAATATGGTGCAGCAGTTGCGTTCTCTAACCCGTTCGCAGTTGTGGGTTCGCCTGGAGCCTTTAACGAACAAGGGCGTGCATTCGTTTATCAATTCAACGGTGTGGATAGGTGGGTGCTTTTTCAAACGCTCAGCGCTGCACCTAATGTGATTACGAGCGGGGATCGGTTTGGAGAAGCTGTAGCAATATCAGGAACTATCACTACCACCGTAGTTGTAGGCGCGCCAGGTTACGCCTCCGAAAGCGGTGCTGTATTCGTGTTCGATCTGGTAGGAGGTTATTTCCAAAGCCGTCAAATGCTGTTGACAGTGACTCCAGACATGCAACCAGGTGATCGCTTTGGGAATGCGCTGGATTTGGATATGATTTCATCCTATACACTAGTAGTTGGTGCTCACCGTCATATATACCAAAGTGCGGGCATACTGGACGCTATAGACGGCGGGCTAGCACTCGTGTTTGTTCGGCGAAGTAGCACCGACATCTTCTTTGTGCTGCAACAAGTTTTATATGGATCCGATACACGGTCGCGCGATCGATTCGGAACAAGTGTAGCTGTTGCGAAAGACACGATTATTGTGGGAGCACATGAACGATATGAGGGAAAGCGTACAATTCGAAAGGCAGTGCAGGCGATTACTACGGGCATACTGGAAAGTGAGACCACCGGAAAGATCCAGGGGGGGTCGTTCGTATTAAGCTTCTTGCGCTCAAATGCAGGAGAAGACCCAACAAAGGTGACAACGTTAACCCGAATGCAGACACGTCTGATAGCATTTGACGTTACAGCCTCGGGATTGCAGGCAATTTTGGAAACCGATTTTAACCTGACAAATGTTATTGTGCGACGAGATGGTCCAAGTACAACTAACGGATACACTTGGTCTGTGACCTTTGCGGGTAGCTCGGGAGAAGTGCCCCTTCTCGAGGCCGACAATGCTATGCTTGAAGGCGGTGATGTGACTGTACAGTGGATTAATCACTTAGGCCCTCTTCTTCGAGGAAGTGCATATGTTTTTACTCGGGATACCAATGGAAAATGGACTGAGCAAGCATCATTTTTCCCTCGCGAGAAACAATACTTTGCTTGGTTTGGATCAGCAGTAGCAATTCACAAACGCACTGCGGTTATCGGAGCACCCAATCTGGATACGTACGTATCGGGCATCAACTCTGGAGGTGCCTTCGTCTCTGATTTAGGAATTGTGTCGCTGCGCTTCTCAGCCAAAACGTACAGTGTACTTGAAGGCGACAGTCT
Organism: Phytophthora fragariaefolia; assembly: GCA_030267785.1. Taxonomy (NCBI): domain Eukaryota; phylum Oomycota; class Peronosporomycetes; order Peronosporales; family Peronosporaceae; genus Phytophthora; species Phytophthora fragariaefolia. Next base: position 46,748 of record BSXT01001507.1, read on the forward strand.
TGACGTGACAGTACAGCGCTGTAGTCGCTTTGGAGGATTTTGTGCAGTAGACGTATCTGCTGCTCCTCAACTTTACATTGAGTACGACACTGGCGATGCCTTTTCAGACCGACAATCGGGACCTCAAACCTATGTTTCCGTGATTCCCCACGTCGGTCCATACAGAAAGATGTCGAGCCTTGATTCTGCTGGTACGCAAGGATCTGCATCGGTGTTTTTTGCCGAAGATGTCATGGGCCAAGAACCGTTCCCGCAGTTAGGCAATGGTCGATGGCTCGCTGCGAATGCTGTTGGAACAGCTAATGGCCGGAACCAGTTCTACGGTAGCAGCGAGCGCCGATCCCTATGGGTCGACGCACTTTTTGACTACTCTGGTACCTCTGACTACTCATCGAGTTCGGGAGAACTATATTTTGACGGCGTGGATGATTTGATGCATACGTTTACTGTGCAAACGACGAGCGATTACGTCGTAGAAAACCCAGATGAGACGGTAATGATGCGCTTGTCGCTACCTGGTATCTGGCCTAGTGTGACTGGGGATCTTTGGTCTACCCTCATAATCAAAGATAACGGAGATGGTGGAAGTGGTGCACGCTCATATCTAGCCCATTTAAATCCGGACCTGTCCTTGGCCCAGGTGAAATCTGAATTCAGTAGTTCCGTGACCGTATTCAACGCTGGCAACGTGGCTGCTGTTGGTGCACCTTCAGAAAAGTCTGATGGGGGTGTCAAGTGTGGGGCTGTTCACTTTTTCGTTCGTCGCAGTGGGTTCTGGGAGCGTGACGCTACGATTTTCCCGTCCGATTGCGCTCCAGATATGAGGTTCGGAACGTCCGTTGCCATTGATGGAAGTCTTGGCCCAGTCCGAGCCATTGTTGGTGCCCCCGGCGTGGATGCTGCGTACATTTATGTGTATACGAGAGTTGGCTTAACTTCGGTTGCGAGGTGGACTCAGGAGACACGGCTCGACGAGCCAACGCTGCCCACTGACGACATCAATCACAATTATGGAGGCGCAAACGCAGTGACGATTTTCGGTGATGTGTCGGTTGTCGGGGCTTCTGGGTTGGAAACGGTGTACGTCTATCACCGAGGCATTGATGGACTGTGGAAACTTGTGTCAACACTGCGTGCAAGCGATCGTGCAACGTACCAGATCCTGGAGCGGACTGTCGAACAAACATACGCCTTCGGACATGCCCTGGACATGGATCGCCGAACTATCATCATCGGCGCACCGTACTCGGATGCTGGTGCCTTTACAGCGCAGCAGTATTACCGCGCAGATTTCGACCGCCGCTACTTCGCGAAAGGTGCCGCCTACGTTTTCCACCTCGAGTCACAAGAGCAAAAGATTGTTTTACGTACGAGCAACCCACTCACAAGTGGCACATTCAGGTTAACGGCTACACGTCGAGGAGTTACAGGGATCACGCGCGCAATAAGCTACGGAGCCACGGCAGCAGATGTCAAGGCCGCGCTAGAAGGCACTAATGGCCAAGACGGAGATGGATCAACTATCGAGGCGTTGGGATTTAGATTACTTGAAGTCGGTCGCACAGGGTCAATTGATCAAGGGTTTACGTGGAGTGTGACGTTCATTGGAGAAATCGTGTCGGTACCAGTGATGATTCCTTCTTGGTCGGGTTACGGATGCACAACTTGCAAACCATTTAGTAGCACATTCATCGCCGACCCAATCCGTCAAATTCTGGTGTCGGAGGTTGTAGCGATTGGGACAACCTGGAAGCAGCAGACTCGACTCACAGCCCCTGATGGCAATCCCGGAGATCAGTTTGGAATCAGTGTCGGGTTGAGCGGTGAGCAGGCGATCGTGGGTGCTGCCGGCTCGAGCGCGTTTACTACTACTACATGGGATTTTGAAACAGGGGATCTAACGGGATGGATGACCACGGGCACAGCTTTTGATCAGCAGCCTACGTTTGGTGATAATAGTTATGCGCGCATCAACACTTACAGACCTGGTGGAAATCCAGGTGCTTCACCACGAGGCCAGCGAACGCATCACGAAGGGCGATACTGGGTTGGAACATTCGAGTCGCGACCAGGGGCGGGGAAGGCAGCGACAGCAGCTCAGGTGGCAGCCCAAATGTGTTCTTTCGCCAACGATGAGTTGTGTCGTGCACCGAACTACAAACTGCCTAGAGCGAGTGCCTCAGCAGGCAACACACAAGGAGATGGCCCTCAAGGAACGTTGACATCTCTGCCCTTCACGATTGAAGGGCAGTGGATTTCCTTCCGCATCGGTGGTGGCTGCGACGTTCGCTACGTGTACGTGGAACTGCTCATTGACGGCCAGCCTGCTGCAGTTGCTGAGTCGGTGGCGGCGGAGCAGGTTGCAGTCGAAGTCGCTGCCGACGGAACTGCTGCCACGGCAGCAGTGGATAGGATTCGTCCCGTGACCGCTACGTCAAAGCTGAGAGCCACAGGTCAATGCCAGGAAAGCATGCAAAAAGTCACTTGGGACGTGAGCGCCTTCCAGAACCGCACAGCGCAGATTCGCGTGGTAGATGCATCCAGCAATGTGGTATGGGGCCACATCAACTTTGACGATGTGCGCTTTTCATGGGGAGCTACGCGAGTAGCGCAATCGTCGACATCCAAGGCTGGTGCTGCCTACACCTTCCGTCGCCGCGCCCCAGGAACGGCATTCCCGACGGCCAAGTGTGATGGCATGAATCGATGGTACTGCGAGTGGGAGTTCCAAGCACGTCTTGCCGCAAGTGATAAGCGAAGCGAAGACTTCTTCGGGACTAGCGTAGCCGTGGACGACCTCCAGGGTATCGCGGTTATCGGTGCGCCCGGACAACGGGGCGTGGATGCCAACAACACGATCGAGCATGTACTGAGTGACGGCCTAGACGTAAGCAAGGAAGGACTAGCGGCTATGGAAGAGGTGGGTAGCATCTACGTGTTCCGTCGCTCCGACGAGGTGCGTGACGGTGCAGGTGTGCTCTTACACACACCCAAGTGGGCCCCAAAGGAAGTGGCGAAGATGCAGTATCCTCAAAAGCAGCGCCAGTCTCGCTTTGGTGCTGCGCTGGACATGGACGGCAGCGACTTGGTGGTCGGGGCGTCAGGGTTCTCGATATCTCCGGTGCTACCGCAGTCCGGCCGAGCGTTTGCGTACGATCTGTCCGTCATGGGTGTGAAGTTCACGACCCCCTGGTTTGCCTGCATCGAGGGGAACCCCGACGGCCTCGTGGGACTGACGCTGTCGCGGTCCGCGACGACGAGCAACTTGACTCGACCTCTCACCATCGGCTACGCGACGGAAGACCGGTCCGCGCTGGGGGTGGATGCGGTGAAGTTTGCCGCCTGCCTCAAGTTGCCGTCCACTCAGCGCAAGAACTGCGGCGACTACCAGCAAACTGCGGGTGAGGTGACCTTCGCGGCCGGGGAGACGTCCAAGCTCGTGACCATCCCGATCATGGAGGACACTTGTCTGGAGCAGTGGGAGAAGCATTTCGTGGTGCGTTTGCATGTCCCGGGCGGCGAGCCGCTGCTGGGCGAGGACTTTATCTCTCGCGTGCGCATCGATGATGATGACTTCGGCAGCGACCCGTGCTAGCCGCGGCAAGAGTCTGTGACCCGAGCAATCGAGACACGAATGGGTGGGTGCACATCAACTTGGTGATCAACACGGTCTGCTGTCTCAGGCCGCATGGTCTCCGCGAACTTGTGCGGCGCAGCGGTGAGGCACGGCGTATGTAGCGGCGGATGCTAGTCAGCGCAAACAGGAGCCAGCGCTCGCATCCGTCCAGCGGCGCTGGGCTGAAGAGAATCGTATGGCATTTCGTCACGCGGGGATAGAGACTACTCTACATTAGAGTCGCCCTGCTTCACTTCGTGATCCGTGAAGGTGGAGATTTGCTCCAGTGTTAGTTGAAGCGCATGGGATCGCTGTGCTCCAAGGCGTTGGCGGTGGACGTAGTGACCAAGCCTAGCGTCGTCAGAGACAAGGAGCTCGGTCCGGCGGCGCTCTGCGCGAGTATGAAGGGCAGCTTGGCCACCGGCACCCGTTACCGCAGTCCGATCAAGAGGTTCCCCAACTGCTTCGCGGGTCCCGACGCCGTCAGTTGGATGCTGCGGCGCCGACAGGCGAGAGACGCCAGCGAGGCGGTGCGTAAATGCCAGACGTTGCTTCGCCGCGGACTGCTCGAGCAGGTCGACGGTGCCGCCGAATTCGTCAACGACCCTAAGCGGTTCTACCGCTTCACGGCAACGGATGCCTACTGAGGTACTGTAGAACCAATCGGCAGCGGTCTCTACTGCTCGCCATCAATTGTAAATGCTGATAATACATGCAAGCACAACGTGCTCCTGGAGACTAAGGTGGTCTCATTGAAGTTGCAGGTCGTGTCATCGCCGCTGGGGTGGGACCACGGTGCGTCAATGTCTCGACAAGCAATCTGTCGTGGATCAAAGCGCGGGAGACTGCTGCAGCGACCAGCGTGACTGCACGCGCATGACGGTCGACGCCAATAACTCGAGGCCGCAGTGTAGCCTCTTTAGTGTGGCGAAGCTCTCGCTGACAACGATGTAATAGTAGAGGACTTGGGTGCATCATGTATTATACTTAAGTACATAGGTACATGCTGCAGCAACCAGCGCAGGGATAGTGTAACATCCCAAGGATCCGTCAACCCAAATCTGACCGTCAGCTCGCCTCGCAGTGTAGGGTCACATCAGTCACAGGTGTAGCATCAGGTGCTCACCCATGTCTGGAAGCAGAGGGCCGCGGACTGAAAGCAGAGGGATCGTGAGGACAAGACGACGTGGATAGTCGCTCGACGCGATTGCATAGGTTACCCATGCCCAGACAAGTGCGGCTGCCGATCTTGTCGCGCGAGCGCAGCCATCTCGCGGGTGCCCGCGACTCAACATCTCAGGGCGGTGGCTGCCGTGCTCATTTTGAGTCGGAAAGGAGCCAGCCCCGCTCCGCCGCCTTGAGCTACTCGGCTCGGCCCGAGGCTACACAGCGCCCAGGCCAAAAGTGCCCGTCTGGACTCGTGGAAAGCGTCAAGCGCCACATTGAAGCACGTTGAAGCCGCGCGGGCTCGTCTATCCCCCAAGCTACATGTACCTCGCAACGAGCCGCGCAGGAGAGCAAGCGGCGATTGCCACGGCTATCCACTGGCCACCGCGAACACCAAGTCGGTGGCTGCATTCAACGTTTTCTCACCGCGGTCTCCGCTACCGCTTCACGCCCCCCCCCGAGCGGCCAAGCGTATTGGTGAGGGCCAACGTGGAAGAGGCGGCGGTGGCTCCACTCGGACCCGGCTCGAGCCTGTTGACGCCGCAAAGTGAGACTTTATATGTCCATTACATAACGCGTGAAAAACGAGTCGGTCCAGAAGAGCCAGTCCCTATAGTGGATCCAAGTCGCCGGCCGTTGACGGCCAGACGATCTGTTTAGGCGCGTCAAGCGGCCGATACTCAGTATGATACTCGCGGGCCCTTATCCGCACAACTGGACGGCGCGCTCTGCTCTTCCGCGATCGCCACTCCCCTCTTTGCAGCGTCGGGCGCAGAGACCGCCCGCCTGTCGCCCTCTCGACCCGAACTCGCTCGCCGCGGGTGCCGGGGGCTCTGCATTTCCACTTCGGACGGCTCGCCTCGTCCCCCGCTACGCCTCGCCGCGTACTCGCGATGCCTGCAATGCAGTTCTCCATGCCCACGGCCGTGGAGCGCGTGCCCGAGTCCTCGGCCGCCAACGGAGACCAGGAGGCCGAGCAGGAGGAGGCGCTGCTGCGCCTGGCCGCCCGCATGAAGCAGAACGTGGCCACGGGCGACCGCCGCCGCCACATCTTCAAGAAGTACAGGGACTGCTTCACCGGCATGGAGGCCGTGGACTGGATGCTCGAGCAGATGGAGGCCAAGAGCGTCGCCGAGGCCGTGCGCAAGGGCCAAGGACTGATGTCCCACCGATACATCGAGAAGGTGGAGAAGGAGACCAAGTTCGAGTACAACAAGAAGCGCTTCTACCGCTTCACGGCCACCACCCCCGAGTTCGTGCAAGCCGTGGAGCGCCCACTGCCTAGCGCCACGCTCGACTTGCCGCTCAGTGCGGCGGCTCGGCGGCGAGCCTTGGCCGCGCTTATCGGCGGCTTTGTGGCCGACGCTGCATCGACGTCGCTGAACGGCGTCTCGCACCCAGAAAAGACGATCCCCAACCTGCTGCGGTTGGATTTCGACCCAGCGTTCTGTGGCCTCTACGACACGGCGGATGGCAGCGACAAGAAGGGCAGTCGAACCAGGATGGAGTCGTCGACAGGCTTCGAGGCGCGTATTTTGCTGCAGTGCATCGCCCGCCGCGGTCACATTCACGGCTCGCAGCTAGCGAAGGATGCGTACTGGGGCTTTAAGAATGACCACCGACTTCTGAGTGCGTCCTCAAGGGCGTTCATCAAGCGCGTGCACTCCGGCAAGGGGTGGCCGCATTGTGCAGTAAAGTGCCGGTCCATCGATGTGCTGTCGTTGATACCAATCGTTGTAGCGTTGTACGCTGGTACCAATCAGCTCTTCACGAAGGTTGACGAGCTGGTCAAGGTGTTCTACGTTGGCACTCGAGTTCGAGATGCGGCCTTGGTGGCTGCGTTTGTTCTGGAGCAGGTGATTCTCGGTGCTTCGGTGCTTCAGGCTATGCGAATGAGTATTCGTACGGAACGTCTCAGTGTCAAGCAGCGTAAGGTAATTTTTAAAGCGTTCACCAAGTCCCAGCTACCCAGCTACGAAGCCATTCAAAAGTTTGGTAACCGTGGTTCCCTGCCTGGTGGCTTTCATGCTGTGCTTCAGCCGCTCTTCGTGCTGAACGATTACCCTACAGCCGTACGAGAGAACATAATTGGAGGAGGACGAACCTGCCGCCGAGCCATGTTTATTGGTGCTTGTTTTGCTGCCCAAGACGGATTGGACGCGATTCCAGAAGGATGGATCCAGAAGACGCAGTACTTCGACTTTATTGAGGCGGACGCCAGCACACTGGTTGGGCGTCGTGAGGTTCAGGGATCTTTCACTGAAGAGGACGAGGAGGACCGTCTTGCAGGTTACGTGGACTACGTGCCCAGATCGTCGATGTCTTCTACTCGGTCACTCCACGTAGAGCGCCAGGCTCTTGAGTCGTCTCGCCGTAACAGTAATCTTGACGCATCCTCTTCAAACCTCAATGGCGAGGCCACAGACATTGCGGGCGAACTTCCGCATGATATCCAGTCGACGTCACGCCGCTCTTCAGGCCCGATTCGTCACCGCTCCAACAGCTACGCTTCTTCTGGTGGTCTTTCGTCCCCGCGCTCAATCGCGTCCAACTTTTCGTACGCTTCGCAGACGACCACAGCTTCGAGTGTGCGTTCGGTCATCGACCTGGGCGACATGGACAAGTTTTACCAGAGCGGCGTGGGTAACACTCTGACTGCGTCATCCACGCCGCGTTCGAGCGGTGGTACTGATGGTCGCCTCAGTTTCGAGATGCAAAAGTTCTTCCAGGCATACGGGGCTGCTGCTGCCGCTCGCGGTTCGCGTGGCTCCCACGGCTCCTTTGGCGAGAACGGCTCTTATGGAAGTGGCTCCTCGACCGTGCGCTCTAGCGACCTCAACCAGCTACGTCCAAGCGATATGGCCCCCTACCTTCGTCGTAGCTCTGCTTCTGCTCGCCGCAGTGACCCCCGTAGCGATGCTCTGCGCCACAGCTACATTGCCAGCTCGCGTCGCAGCGATACCAATCTCATGTACGGCACCCACCAGCCGCGATATTCTGGTAAGGTGTCGCGTGTCAGTGAGCCGAACGCCTTTTACCGTCGGTCGTCTTCAACGCCTGCGTATGCTCCCGAGTCCGAGAGATCGGAAGACGTTGTGTTGGCCCACCGCGTATCACTGGACGACGAGCAGCGTGTGAGTCTGCACGCCATCCTTTGAGTTGATCATGCGGAGCAGGGAATCAATTGATATCCAACCGACTTTCGCGCCGTATACTGAACGAGGGCCAGCAAACGGATCATGCAGCGAGGAAGACGACGGTAAGTTGTTTAATTTATTTGATATGAGCGCGGCGAAACGGAGGAGACACCAGCAATGTTCAAGCGTCGATGGGGAATGTGGACAGCAGGTGGGTTATGAGGATTTCAGAGTAGATAGCGGGCAAGCTTCATGTGCGTGGATTTAGCGGAGTCATACAGTAACATGCTCCCTGATCATTTCTTGCTCCATGTATCTACCGTCTTGCTGTACTGAAATGTTGCGACCATGTCTATGGCAGCTTAAAAGCCAAAACGACAGCTGTGAGGTTTGAACTCACGCGGGTTACCCCAATGGATTTCAAGTCCATCGCCTTAACCACTCGGCCAAGCTGTCTGTTATTAATAATTGCTTATCATGTACTTATTATGTTTGAAAACTGTATATGATGATGAGATCCCTGGCATAGCTGATACCACAGGTTAAAACAAAGTACAGTACATGTATTACATGTATTCATCAGGCTAGTAGGCTGTGGTAATACCGTGCACCCGGTGTTATATCCAACAATATACTTCAGAAGTATAACAATATCGCGATAAACATACCGACTCGGTACGGTATTACCGAGACACAATTTACCGCGATGTCGAAAGCGCCCTCTTCTGAGCGGATCTGGCCTTGAATCGGCTGTTCAATCAGGGCTTCCGCCACCAGCGCCTGTCAAAGCAACTGAGGTGCACTGATTGCGAGTGCCCGAGCTGCATTAATGCGCCGGCATGTGAGGAGATTGTGGACCGGTGATCAAAGCGACATGCGGTCGACGAGCGAAAAAATCGATCTTCAGAGGTCGGCCAGAGTTGGTCGATTTGTCCGTAATGATTTTTTCTAACTGGATCTGGATGTTAAGCGCGGTCATTTAACTAGGTCACTCGATAGCAACGATGACCCAAACATCTCATTATCACCCACCCGCAATGGTTTCATGCTGTTGCTATTCGTGCCGCCGGTTTTCGCAGACGCTGCAGCCATGCGACGGCGCAGATATCCATCCTTGGCCACGGTTGGGAGTGGTCAGCCCTCGAAAGGCGCCGTGTGAAGCCCCGTTGCAGCTGCAATGGTGGCAGTAGCGTGTTGCGCAGGCCTCACTCGCTGCAGCAAGTGGCCCAGTGAACTTGTTTTATCGCGCCGTGCTTGCCTCCCAGAAGCGGGTTCGTGTGCATCCTCGCCCCTCCCAGCGAAAACGCTCCGCTGGTGTCTTTCTCCAGTTACCCGTGCGGTGCTGCCGCGATGGGGCTCAACGGCCATTTCAGGGCTGGGGCCTG